>JARHVA010004731.1:1157500-1456531 GCA_037957365.1 Torreya grandis | reverse complement strand
AGATATCACTCTTTGTATGCATTTTTTGAATTATTAGTTTTAGTATGTATTTTGTGTTATCTACATTTAGATGATTGGATATGTGATTTAGTTATGAGTTAGCTTTCATTTAATAAATGGATCTAATTGTGTGATTTCATTATGACTATAATACATTGATTGAGTGCATAATGCTACTTTATATCATGAAGCGTTATTAAATTCATGATTGTGGGTGATATTTTTGTAACGAGTGAGTAAATCTATTTTATTAATATTTATTATTGTTGTCTATAGACTAACCAAAAATGTCTTTGTAATGTTTTAAAACATTAGCTGGTTATTATAATGATATTCGAGAAATATCATTATTTATCTTAATGCCTTAATATATAAAATATAACTAAATATATTTAGATAGTCTATATAGAGTAGCAATAACAAAGACTATGTTGTTACAATATCATTGTTTTGGCCTGGTGTCATTATGTATAAAAGATAGTAAAGACATTTGGGATAGTCTTATAAAGTGCTAATAACAAATGACTACATTGAAATAATACCATCATGTTTTGGTATAGTAATTGTCACATTGTTATTCAAATTCATGATGTTGACTATATTTTATAATTTATTACCAAAATTGCATTATTATCCTAAGTTATCCTATAAACTAACCCTAGTTAATGTTCAAATGCATAAACAATTGTGACTTGCAAATTTTAGTTGTCATTGGCAATGATATTAATGTGGACTTTGTGAAGTTTATACACAGGCATGTAACATCAAAAGACCATGCAGGAAATAAAATATTAAAATAATGATTAATAATGTTTTGGGGAACATTCTATAAATTTAGGGCTTCTTGTTTGTGTCAAACTGGGGTTAACCTAATTAAGTAGAGAGATTTACAACTAATGGGTTTTCTGCATTATGGAATTATGGAGAACTGCAAGCTTAATGATAACAGTTGCATGCAAAGCATGTATGAGGGGATTAGATGGAAAAATAAGTATAAGAGGAGATAGGAATAAAGGCATAAAGGAGAGAGAGAGAGAGAGAGAGGAGAGAGAGAGAGAGAGAGAGAGAGAGAGAGAGAGAGAGAGAGAGAGAGAGAGAGAGAGAGAGAGAGAGAGAGAGAGAGAGAGAGAGAGAGAGAGAGAGAGAGAGAGAGAGAGAGAAGAGAAGAGAAGATAAGATAAGAGAAGAGAAGAGAAGAAGAGGGAGTAGAGTGAAGGATCATTATGGTTTGAAAAAAATAAATTTGAATGTAATTGATAGGTAGGTGAATTTATTTTCAAAAAATTTTAAACATAAGAAATTATGTGTGTGACTATATCTTATCAAGGTTCATGGAAATGTCTTGCATTATATGAAAAAATACAGGTTTAGCCTTGTGGATGGCTCAGTCATCCATAAAACTAAACATATATTCCCTAAGTCATTATGGAATACAAACTAGGACCATATATGTGAATAGTTACAATTGAATGGGTTTATAATTTAGATATGATATGCCTAAGTTATGAGGTTATAAGACTTGATAGTCAGGTTTGTATGAGTAGGTTGATTGTGTGTAGTAATTGTTAACAGTTTTGACCTCACAGGTCAAATTATCACCCCTACTACTTGAAACTTTACTTGTTAGGACATGGTGTGATTTTTTAGGCATGAAAATTAAATCGATACTTTTTCAATAGTTTCCTCAGACTTCTCAAGTGATTTTGGCAATTTTAGAGCCAAAAAGGTCTATTTTAAGGTCATATGTGTAGTGTTTCAAGGTAAAATTGAGATTTAGGAATATTATATACCTTATTTATCCATTAAAAGACCCAAAAAATGATTTTTAATAGGTTTTTGGTCTTAAAATGAAGAAAACTGATTTATTTCTCATCTCGACCTCCTTGGCAGCTCTAGAAGGGCCATTAGTTTTTGCTTAGTACATGCAAGAGAGAGAGTCAAGTAAAAATATATTGGTAAATAATAGTTAAAATAATGAGCTTAAATTTATTAGAATTTGTTTTTTATATTCATTCCCCCATATTTATGAATAATCGCAAAGAGTGCAAGGGGGTCAATATGGCCTAGTCATCCAAACAGGGTCCAATTTTATCTCCATTTCTTCAATTTAGAGATCAATAGAGAAAAATGGTTTTATGGGGATGATTTAAGGATTAAATAATTCCTTTTTATTTTTTTAATCATTATCTAATTTTCCTTTATAAGGGACCTTTTTATAGGAAACTAGTTGCCTATCTTGACTTCAGATTTGGCAATTTTCAAGCCATCTTGATATATCAATGGAATATATTTATTTTCAATAGTTTTTAAGATAATGTTTTAGTTATGGTATATATATTTCATCCAATAAAATTTTCATGTAACTTTCATCTTAAAAATATATTTTTGAGACAACCTGGTTGGTCATTTGGCCCTTCTATAAGGTATAGTTGTAGACATAATAAGATTCTCAATGTGTGAAGAGCATATTAGTGAGGTTGTCATGATTTTGAGGGGATTCCAAAGAATGATAAAGTTTTAATTTTCCAATAGATTATATTACATATTATTTCAAAATACCATGCTCTCTTAAGATCTCAAAATCTCTTTTATAGGCCTAATGAGCAGGCTATAAGGATATTATGGCAGGTAATGGAAGTTATGAGGATTCATGAAGAAGAAGAGGTTCATTTTGAGGTCATGATATTGTTTTAGAGTGTTCAGAGGGTATTAAAGATGAACATAGACACACTTGGGTGAAATAATTCTATTATAATTCTTATATTCCTAAAGAACACAATTAATACTATATATGGCTGTATTGTCAACTTAAGAAACCTCTCTAAGGAATGTATACCTTAATGGATACATTATGATGGTGTTATATGAGTTGTCATGAGTATTATTGAAAGATATAAAGGAGAAAGTTATTATTTGATCTTTAAGGTGCAATAAAACCATGAATAAATCCTCTTTAAAACTTAGTTTTATAGAGTTTAAGGTAAGTTAGCATTGTTTAAGGTAATATGTTGTTTCTTGTTTCCATTTTATTCAAACCTTCTTATAGAAAGGTTGATGCTTCTTCAAGTTAAGTGTTGATTATGAAAGTTAAATTGAGTTATTTGAATCACTTGTCTCTTTGAACCATCATCCCACCACTCCTCAATCCGTATACATAGAGAAATGTCCACCTACATCACTCACCTATAAACGTACTTCAAAAGGTGTCATTTTGAGCATGGAGATAAGAAAACAGTGGAAGGATCTAAAATAAGATGAAAGTAGAGATTCAAAGATAAATATTATGGATATATTCTCATTCAAGTCTTCATCTCACATTCTCTAACATGATGATCTCAGTCCATACAAATAGTAAGCTACAACCTTATATGCCTACAAAACACAATCAAGTTACTTATGTAAAGTGAACTTATTGTGTATAAGGTTAAGAGGATAAAAATTGCGATTTAATGATGAATATTCAAAGTAAAAAATATAAATATTCAAAACCAAGTGAGATTAAATATATCCAAGATAGTCACCTATAGTCTGTACAAGCATTAATAGATACCTACAACCATGGTTTACCTAACACTCAGTCATATGCTAGTATGTGAGGTATCTTATTTATGAGATGATGGAGTTTAGTATCTTTTTAGGGGATACTAATAGTCTTAGGTGAATATCACAGACCATTATAGGTCTCATTACATCTTAAAATATGCCTACAATCGTACAAGTATAGTAAAACCTCCACCTACATTCATATGCTTGTCATAATGCTTTGTGAGTTAAGTGAGTTAATAGTCATATGTTTGTCATATGCTCTGTGGATCCTTGAAGGAGTGAAAAAAAGTGTTATGGATTTGACAAGTGTTGAAATGAAATATGGAACTCAAAAGGTGGATTTGTATCCCTAAGAGGTCCAATAGTGACCTACAGGCTCTAAGCCTATAGGTCTTCATTATGGATCAAACCAACATTGAGGGATAGTAAGAACAATCTAAAAAGAGCCTAACTTAATTTAAAGTGAATATAATTTCATAACCCATCATAGAAGATCTAGACCACTTAGAAATCAAAGGATAACTAATAGACTGAGTTCACTTCAAATATCCACCTACAAGTCTGTATAAAATGAGCAGATAAGAAGTGACTTGAAAATGTCATAAGGAGTTAGTAGACCCTATAGATAGTGAAAGTGATACTACTATGGTTTGGATATTATTCAATAATTATATAAAGAGAAAGAGATGAGTTCAATCCTTAACTCTACACCTATAGTCACCAAGAAGTTAGCATAGTCAAACATACTACATTGGAAGTGGTGTATGACAGGAGACTTATGAGGTATGAGGATGTTTGAAGAGTTTGAATCTCCTGAGATGTTTTTAGCTTATCAAAGTGGTTTTTGAGTCATGTTATAAACCTTTTAAGGTATTGTTACCTTCATTTCTCCACTTTATACAAACTATATAAACATAATATTTTCAAACTTTTATTGATTACTGACACTTCGTATCTTGAAAGAACCTGTCAAGTCTCAATATCTCTAAGTGCATGCCTTAAGGGGTGCACTAAGAAAGGGGTGGGTAGACCATTAGTTCTTCATAATATTATTGTTCCTTTTTCCACTTTCTATCTACATACTAGCTCCCTAGAACCATGAACCTTAGGCTTGTTCTTCTCTTTCCTATCCATTTTACTCATTATCATGCTTCATTACTTTATTTCTTTCCTTATTTACCTTTTTACCTATTCAATACACTAGGTCAACCTAGTTGACCTAGTGTATTATGAGGATATATTTTCTATGTTGACTTGTTTACATCTCGACTAACCTAGCATAGACTTTAGGCATTAGCCTAAGAATGTAGTAGGTTGACTCAGTTGACCTAGTACAACTGACATGTTTGAATAGTTTTTAGGAAATTTACTAATATATATACAAGGTCATTTACCACCATTTCATAAGATTCAAAAGAGATCAAAGAAGTGCTAATGAACATCCACTTATTGACCATTCCACTTGAGGAATAAAGATATAAGGTTTAATACTTTCTTTTAGAGCTCTGATCTTGTCTCGTGGAGAAGTCTTTTAGATGCTTAGGTAGGTCATGTAGCCAAAATATGATTTATCTTGGTTATCCTTACAAGCCATAACAATCTCTTAAAAATCACCTTGGCCAAGGGAGAGGTTGAGACTCAGTAGGTTCATCTTTAAAGGTAAGTATTCCTAACTTTATTTCTCCTTTGTAAGAGTAGATAAATAATGTAGTATGTATTGTTATATTTCATGTATTAGGATTATGTATATATTAACGTGAGTATATGTCTTCTATGTATGTTTAATTTAGTTTTTTATTTGTTTTATTCTAACCCCCACTTTGTACCATAAGCTTTGGTACGTACTAGATTAGTTTACTTTTCTTGTTATTAGAATAGTTTAATTTTTTGTTTATTACATAAGTAAACATTAAATCATAGGAATATTTCAGGGTTATTGTGTGATTGTGTTATAATGAAGGCTTTGGAACCCTTCCTAGCATGATGTGTTGTGACAATTGATACAAGTGATCCCCTAATCGGGTCTAGTGGATCCCCATATTGGTCATACTCTTGCTTAAAAAGTGTATACCCAATTAGAAGTGTAGGTGTGCTCTATATTATCCAATATAAGATTAATTTATTGTGCATCATGTAATTTTGATTACATACATTCTAGTGAACCCGACATGAAACTAACCCTTGCAAGATTTCTTTCATTTATTTTATTTATTTTTATCATCATTTTTATCATATATTTTGACCCACTAGATCAATTTTGTCAACCCATATAATTGATTGTATGTGTAGGTTTTTAGGTTTCTAGACTACTAGGTCAACCAACTTGACCTAGTGCATTTTTAGACTTCTAGTACAACCTACTAGGTCGACCAGGTTGACCTAGTACATTTTTAGCAGTTTTTCAGCAAGTTCTTATATAGCTTGATCGACCGGCTCGACCCAATTTTTAGGTTTTTCTAGTTTTCTCCAAGGTTATTGATAAAAAATCTTATTCATTTCCATCTCTAAACCACTCAATTCAATTTCTACTTTATATCTTTCTATTTGTGTACTTTCCTTTCACAGTTTGTAGTTTTTAAATTTTCTCTAGCATAGTCTACTAGGTTGACCTAGTAGACCTAGTTATATGTTCTTTCATAGCTTGATACTAAATTTATCATATTCCTTACATCATCATGAATCCAACTCATTTTATGGTTTGTAAAATGGATAAGTAGAACTAAATATATAGGCAAAATAAGAAATCAGCCCTTGTATACTGTACTAGGTCGACCCTATCGACCTAGTATCTTTTTCAACCCCTATGCACTGTACTAGGTCGACCCAGTCGGATTATAATTATTTATAGCATATTTTACCTTTTTTTTATTTTCTATATGTTGTAATAGATCGACCTAGTTGACCCTGTATAGTTTTATAGTCCCTATTTTTGCATTAGGTCAACCAGGTTGACCTAGTACTATTTTCTATCACTTTTTGTTCTCCTTGTGTGGTTATCTAGTTTAGTTTCATCATGATGACATATTTTCAACATTCCCTTAGTCAATAAAATTTCATCATTAAATACTTGGATAGTAACCTCACTTATTTCATTACCTTTGATAAAACTATCAAATTTCTTCCTTCCCCTTCTCCTAAGCCTAAACCACTCACTACACAATGTAATGTAGTTGAGATCCTTCATCATAATCCTCCTCCCAATACCAATGTTGGGAGTCCTTTACCAAATAATAATACTCAAATTGATAATATATATGGTTCCCAAATATTCAAAAACCTTGATGATAATACTATTTACACTCCTCAAAGAATTTTGGCTTAACTAAGCTTCCTTCTTCTTCTACCACACTTAAGACAATTAACACCAATTTTGGTAATCCTCCACCTACAAAGAATATTCCTCCCACCAAAACTAAAAATTATCTTCCTATAAACACTAATACCCCACTTTTAAACCCACCTATTGATACAACTCAATTTCTTACCCAAGTTATATAATAAATGAACATCATGCAAAAAACCAATCAATATCAAATGATGAACATGCAACAACATTTATGAAACATGATTAGTCAACCACCTCAAGTTATCATGCCTCAATCAACTCAAAATTGTGTCCCTCTTCCTCTTAGAGATGCCAATGGGAATGTCATCCTTCAACCTCCAATGAATAACAAAATGCTTCAACATCTTCAAAATGAGCCTTTAGCCCCATTCATTGCATCTATATATATTGGAAACATTTCTCCAAATATCACATATAATGGGACTAAGGATCCTACTATATTTCTTAAATATTTTGGTAATATCTATAAGGAATGGGTCCAAACTAACACCTTTGATACCACCAAGTTCTTAGCCAAAACCTTTATTGGTGATGCACTTGAATGGTACAACCAACTTCCTAGACATTCCATCTCACAACTAGAATATTTAGTCAATGCTCTAGTGAAGGAATTCCAACATGATGACCTTCCTAAAAATTAACTTAGTCACTTCATCAATGCCAAGAAACTTCCTAATGAATCTGCTCATACTTTCGTCAAACAATGGAAGTCTCTTGCTCATAAAGTATACCATAACATGAATGACGATACTCTTATAAAACTATTTGTCACTGCTATTAAACCTTCCCTTCAATACAAATTTTAAATTTTTACACCAAAAACTTTAGAAGAAGCCTTAGACCAAGAAAAAAGACAAGACTTTCTTATGATTCAATTTGAAACACCTCAAACAAATACTAAAAAATCTTTTGAATATTTTTCTCATACCATTAATTCATTTAAGCTTACCTAACCTCAATGTGGAGCATCCATTTACATCAATTTTAACCCAACCTAGCCACCCTTGAGTCTAGAATAACTTAAGACAAAATTACCGCCTTCTAAACCCATGAGCTTTGATCCTTCCAAACCTCTTTAAAATGGTACAATCTAGATAAATTTTATTGGTGGCATACTACTATAGGTTACTCTCATGAGTCTTGCCATGATCTTCACCAATTTCTTGTTTCTTCCTTGTTTGGTTCACATTTCAATCTTGATACTCTCACAGAACAACGTTATCAAGACTATCTTCAAGATTCTCAAAATCAATCTCAAGAATAACAATCACATCAACATCAAATACCTAATGAATAAAAAAAATCATCCCATACATATACCTCATCTAATAATTTTGTTCAAATCATAATTGATCCTTCTTCCTACACCAATAAGGAAAGGATAGCTCACATGAATAAATTTAAACATATTGTTACATCCATTGAGCCTCATCCTCTTAGGTCAAATGCACCAAAAGAGTACCTAGTTCAAATACCTACTCCAAATCACAACATACATGGTCCTCCTTTATCTCCTCATACTTCTCCTAAACATCATATGTCACATTCAACCTCCTTAAAATCTAACAAACCAACACTTTTACCTATTTCCAAATGCACCTATCAATTCAATGCAAATCATTCTAATGGTTCAATGTCACCTCATTCCAACTCACACTTTGGGGCATCTTGTGATGCCCATCCACATGTCCCTTCAGACTTTGGGGCATCTTGTGATGACCATCCACATGTACATTTAGACTTTGGAGCATCTTATGATGTCCATCCCTACATCCACTTACCCTTTGGGGCATCTTATGATGCTCACTCTTCTTTTCCAATAAATAATAATAAAAAAATATAGATTCAATAAACCTTTCAAGACTTATATACTTGTATTTCACATGCTAATATTTGATATAGGCGTTATCATAGATTTTACTTGTTCTTTTTGTCTCATGTTTCTTTGTTTTTATGCATTTTTCTTCTTTTTCACCTTCCTAAACATCATAATTTTCCTTTATATTATTTTGTATTTATTATACATCACATTTGGTATTTTATTTCATTTTTTTCCTCATATATCTCTTTTATTATTTGTCATTTTTTTATGTCATTCTTTGCCTTAGTAGCTTTACGATCATTTTGTCCCTTTCTTTAGCATTTACCTCTTTATATACCATAGTCTTCTTTTTCTTTTTGACATTCCTCTTATTGGCACCCTCATGGGTTTCTCTTTTATGAGTTGCTTCATAAGACCATGGATAGGACCCAACACCGCTCATAAAATTACCATCTTTTACTTATTTTTCTCATTTTATTGCTTGCCAATGCTATTTTGGCATCCTTTGGGTTATTCTTTTGTGAGGTGATTTGTACAAAGGATCCCTCAATTTTGCTTTTTTCTTGATTAATAGCACCCTCATGGGTCTTTATTTTATGATTTTCTTTGTAATAACATGGATAGGACCTGGCCTTCCTCATAAAATTACCATTCTTTTCATGTTATTGATCCTTGTTTTTAAACTTTAGTTTTTGCTTCTATTGCTAGATGGAATTTGCAAATAATCTATATTAGTATGTTTTCCTCCATTTCCCTCAGTCTTATGATAAGGAATCACACTTTATTATCAATGTATCCCTTATTTTTTCCCTTTGTCACATTTTTTTCAATTTGAAGCAATTCAAATTGTTCCATGTACCATTCCTCTTGATTTCCCCTTTCTTACATCTTCGTATTAGATAAAACAAGGTCAAAGTCAAGATAGAACTTTTATTTTACCTAGATTTATGAGACTCTTAGACCTCATGATATTTGAATTTATATCACTTAGAAACCTTATCCCAAGTTTTAAAATGAAATTCATCTTTAGCATCCATGTTTGGTTTTCTAAATTTGTATGGAGGAGGAATCTTAAAAAAGACATCAAGAAAGTTAAAATCCAAATCATTTAAACAAAAGGCAATGATATATAAAAGGCAACATAAAAATTTCAAAAGTAAAATTCACACCAAAATATGTGATTACAAGCACATCTCCTATCTCCAATCGAAGCTCAAACTCCATAGTCAGCTTCACATAGAGCCAAAGTCCTTTGGGGTATGGTAGTCTAGTAGATTGGAATAGGGGATTTCAAAAAAATCTACGGTGCTACCTACTTTCTCACATAAGTACCCAATCTTCATAGTAGGCTGATGGATCTATAAGGGGTCTTGAATAATGAGGAACGTATCATGGGGATGTAGGTCCATTTTAAATTTTCATGCATATAGCCTTCACGGGATGATCTATATACTCCATTTGTTTACCCAAGACTTGTGTCGCTAAGAGAAGTTATTCATATTTCTTAAGGTCGACAATCCTATTATTTTGACAAACTTAATTTAAGTGTCTTGAATTTTATAAAGGGTTTTTATACCTTGGTTTTTCCTTCATTCTCCTCTCCACCCATTTCATTTACCCCCTTGATAAGCAAATTGTGATTCAAAATCTATTTTCCTTCTTCTCTATTATTCCCTCTTCTTCATTTCTTAAAAACATGATATCATTACTTTGTTTCAGTTTTATCTATCTTTAAATGCAAAACAATATGTTTGAGTAAATATGGATCACTCTTTTCTTTCATTTATCAATTATTGTACTACCTTTCTATTGTGGAGAACTGAGTCTGCACCCTTTTGCCATTATTACATGTTTCTCTTTATATATGAATTCTGCATGTTTGTCTTACATCTTGACTTACATTTCATTTGACATTCTTTCACATTTTTCTTTATGTTTGATTCTTTCATGCCTATTTTACATGAGCTTACTTTTTAATTTATTACATTTCTTAGTTCAAGTTTTCTTGCATTGATATTTCATTTGTCATTCATATTTTACATGCTTCTCAATGTGATGTAGTATGTATACATTAATTTTTGCCATTTATGTTTTTATATTTTCTAATGTGATTTACCATGTTTTCAAATCATTTGTAATTTATTTCCTATCATTTGTCATTCATTTACCATCCTTTTTTCAATCATTTGCCTTTAATATTCTAGCCTTATATTAAAAATCCTAATTTTCCAATCTAATCACTATATGCCTATCTTTCACAAAATTTTGAATTTTGGCTATTTTTTGCACTAACTTCTATAGGTTCACCTAGTGTGTTTTACATTGGATGCCTTCACTTTCTTTCAACCTTATTCTTTATCTACAAAATTAATGTAAGTTAAAAATATGTGTTTTTCAATTCTATCCTTTCATTTATCTTATTTTCTTCTTACTACACCATAGTTAGCATCAACATTGTGTGTTATCATGTTTTATCTCCAAAGCACCATCTTATGTTGAAATTATGTGATACGTGATGAACTTCAGCTGGGTCATATGTATACACATAATATTTTCAAATTTGTATTGATTACTAACATTTCATATCTTGTAAGAACTTGTCAAGTCTTAATATTTATGAGTGCATGCCTTAAGGGGTATACCAAGAAAGGGGTGGGCAGACCATCACTGCTTCATAAGATTATTTTTCCATTTACCACTTACTATCTGCACACTAGTTCCCTAAAACCATGAACCCTAGGCTTGTTCTTCTCTTTCCTATCTATTCTAGTCATTATCATGCTTCATTCCTTCATATCTTGCCTTAATTACCTTTTTACCTATTTAGTTCACTAGGTTGACCTAGTCAACCTAGTATATTTTGGGAACATCTTTGCTATTTTAACTTGTTTACATTGTGACCGACCTAGCACAAACTTTGCTATATATCCCAAGAATATACTAGGTCAACCCACCCGACCTAGTACAATTAACATGTCCAAAATGGGTTTTAGGCAAGTTACTACTATATATACAAGTTCATTTACCACCATTTCATAAGAGTCAAAAGAGAGTCAAGATTCAAGAAAATAAGTGATAACAAACATCTACTTATTGACCATTCTACTTGAGGAATAAATATTTAGGGTTCAATACTTTCTTTTGGAGCTCAGAGCTTGTCTTGTGGAGAATTATTTTGGATGCTTAGGTAGGTCATGTAGCCTAGATCTGATTTATCTTGGTTATCCTTATAATCCACAATAATATTTTGTGAAGCACCTTGGCCAAGGGAGAGGTTGAGACTCAACAAGTTCATCTTTAAAGGTAAGTATTCCTAACTTTATTTTTCCTTTGTAAGAGTAGATAGATAATTTAGTATGTATTCTTCTCTTTTATGTATTAGTATTTTGTATAAATTAACATGAGTATGTATCATATGCATGTTTAATTTAGTTGTTTATTTGTTTTGTTCTAACCCCCACTTTATGTCACAAGATTTGGTGTGCACTAGATTAGTTTACTGTTATTGTTATTAGAATAGTTTACTTTCTTGTTTATTACACAATTGAACATCAAATCATATGACTCTTTTAGGGTTGTTGTGTGATTGTGTTAGAATTTAAGCTTTAGAACCCTTCCTATCATGATGTGTTATGATAATTGATACAAGTGATCCCCTAATCAGGTCTAATAGATCCCCATATTGGTCATGCTCTTACTTAACAAGTATATACACAATCAAAAGTGTAGGTGTGTTATATCTTATCCAATATAGGATTAATTCATTAGGCATCATGAAATTCCAATTACATACACAAACCACATTAGTTACAACCAATAAAATCACCTGTAGTTTGTATAAGCATTAATAGCTACCTACAACCATGGTCTACCTACAATAGTCAGTCATATACTAGTATGTGAGGTATCTTGTTTATGAGATGATGGAGTTTAGTGTCTTTTTAGGATATCATGATAGGTTTAATTAAATATCACATACCTTTATAGGTCTCATTTCATCTTGAAATACACCTATAGTTGTACATGTATATTAAAATTTCCACCTATAAACATATGATTTCCATAATGCTCTCTGAGTTAAGTGAGTTGATAGTCATATGTTTTTCATATGATCTATGGATCCTTGAAGGAGTGACAATAATTTTCATGGAGTTGACATGTGTTAAAAGGATTTAAATAAGTCAAAAGGTGGCTTTTCATCCCTAAGTGGTCCAATAGTGACCTATAGGCCCTAAGCCTGTAGGTCTTTATTATGGATCAAACAAACATTGAAGGCTAGCAAGAACAATCTAAAAGGAGAGCCTAACTTCATTGTAGGTTAATTTAATGTAATAACACATCATATAATATCTAGACCACTTATAAATCAAAGGATAACTAATAGACTAAGTTCACATCAAATATCCATGTACAAATCTATACGGAATGAGCAGATAAGAAGTGACTTGAAAATTTCACAAGGAGTTAGCAAACCCTATAGATAGTGAGAGTGATACTCCTTTGGTTTGGATATTACTAAATCATTATGGAAAGATAAAGAGTTGAGTTTAAGATCTTAAAACTCATATATACAATCCTTAACTCTACACCTATAGTCACCAAGAAATTAGCATAGTCAAGCATACTACATTAGAAGTGGTGTATGATAAGAGACTTGTGAGGTATGAAGATGTTTGAAGATTTTGAATCTCGTAAGATATTATCAATAAATCAAAATGTTTTTTGATCCATGTTATGAACCTTTTAAGGTCTTGTTACCTTCATTTCTCCACTTCAGTCTATACAAACCACATCAAATGTAATGTCCACTTACAGTCATCTAGTGACCTATTGTAGCATTAATTTGCACCCTTGGAGAGGGTTATTCAAGATCTCTCCAAATAAGATAAAAAATGGGAACAAACTTAGACTATGGGTATCCTACAGTGAGTTTGAACCTCCAGAGAGGGTTGGTTCCCTTGGAATTATCACCTAAACTAATCTCTGTGCTTGGAAAAGGGAGATAAATTTACAATAATTCATGAAAACATTTAAAAGAAGGTGATTTACCAATTTTTTGGATGCTTAAAATTGTACATAACACCCTATTAGACACTTTTAGATCTGAAAATATCACATCACTCACTCTTTGATCATCTTTCACATAAGTATTTCACAAAAAGGCATGAACTAGCTATCAAACTAGCATGGGAGGGTAGTTGTCCATTTCCAAACTAATCAACAAACTATCTATGTCACTTAGAATGACCTATGAGAGATTAAAAAAACCACTTCATGAAGGTGAGAAAACTTAGACAGAGTTAAAGGAAAGCATACATTCACTTAACCACATCAATGAATTCATAGAACACACTTCAATTCAGCTTGTAAATGGAGAAATTCAATCTTTTATTGCACCAAATAGGTGTTGTAGTACAAATCTTGGATATCCTGGGCATGCCAAAATCATAAGAGTCCCCTTTAATGGGGTATAAAGGAGAGATATATAAGAAAAAGGGGAAGAGAGATAGGGAAGTAAGCAAATAGAAATCAATAAATGAGGTTCAACCACTTTTTTTTATCGATTAGCATTAATCTTGCCTCTACACATTATCTTTCATTAGCTCCAAATAGATTTCAAGCCCTCTCATTGTCTTAGAAACACACTAGAAGATAAAAACTCATTGAACATGATGATTCATGATCTGATTGAAAGGGAAAAGTCCCTAAAGACCCTGAAACTTCATTGAATGTTCCACTTGCCTTTCTTAACCTCCAAACTCTCCATCTTCTTAATGATTTTACATCACCATGATTCATCTTGATATGTTCTTTACATTATCAAACAATCAATTGAACTCACTCATCTGGTGTCCCTTTTGACATTCCTTTCACAATCACAACTCGACCATTACTCCAAACCCTAAACATAGGTCAACTATAGATGAAAACCAATCCCTTTATTAGTTTTCATATAGTCATAATCTTAATGAAGATCCAAAGGCTACCTAATCTTATGATTATGAACAAGATGTAAAACTTATGTCTAAGGTCTTTTGATAGGTTTATCTAATATTTAATTGTGGTATACAAATCTATAAGGTTTGTTTTTTGTAACCTAGATCATGTTTTGATCTCACATTTATAGCTTTGCATGCTTGGGTGGTGAGAACCTTTGATATGACATGTTTGCCTATGTGGCATTCCTTTGGGATACTTATTTCATTTTTAAAACTTGATCATTGTCACCTAAAACATGTGTTTTCATCCTATGACCCCCTTGAATCTGATCAAATTTGTTTTATCAATTTCCTTAGGAGTCTCTTGGCTTTAACGTTCATCATTAGCAATCGATTAGATTTGTGTTTCCCAAATGGTGACACTTGGTACCCCATGTTATTTATGTGTGTCATTCCCCATCTAGTTAACATTCTTCACCATGTAGTAGCCTCATATGCAATATGATCTCATTGACTTGTTAACTTCATTCACACTATAGATCCTGATCAACATGATTGAATGCACACCATTGATCTTCTACCAATTCATTGTGATTAAGACACTTGGAACCATCACATTCATTCTCAGGATCTTCTAACCTTTGAATTTAGGCTCACTATTGATCTTCAACCATATGATGGAATGTGCACCATATATCTATATTAACTTATTGACCTCATTATCACATATGTGTCATTGATCTACTAATCTGATTGAGTGAGGATTTGACACTTGGTAGCCCTACGGATCACTTCTAGTTTTGAATCCAAATGGATATTTCTTGTGGATTTAATTTGATGTTCCCTAACACATCCCACACTACTAGATCATTTTTTAAGACTTATATATTGAGATATAAAACACATCAAAACACCCAACTTGTAGGGTTTGACCTTGGCACAAAATACATCATTTTTATGTAGTTCTTCAACCTTGGTTGACTTCCCAAGTACACTTATGAAATGAAAAACCAAACTAACCTATTATAATTGAAGATTAAAGGATATTTGAGAGAGGTTAAATAGGTGGAATTCATTTTCATTTGAAGGTCTTGAGGATAGAATACAGTCAAAAGACAACCCTTTTTGAGACCTATAGTCTTACTCATAGTTGAAGTGTGAAGAATGTCTTATCAGTATAATAAGTATGTATAAAAATGTGAGAAAATGTAGGTACATTATATGAAGGCATACATCAAGTTTCATATATTAATATATTGCGAAGAATACTCAAAACTAACCTCTAGGGTCAATAATGTTTGTTTTCATATAAACCCTTTATTATGAAGTACAATGTTTTAGACCTATTTAGGAGGTCAGTATTGGTAGAGAGTAAATATAAGTCATTTGATGAGATATATAAAATATATTTAATGGTTTAATTTTCATGATAAGTGACTTATGAGCTATCTAAAACATATTTAAAAGTTTCTTAGGCTCTTTACACACAAGCATACCCAGCCATTTATAAGAGATTTTGGTGTTTTAAGAGGTATATAGGCATAATAACACCTTGTGATTAGGTAAATGGGATGATTTTGAGTTTAAAAATACAATCATGGTCACCTTAAGGCCATAATAATAACATACATATCCATTATTTTGTCTCAGACCTTGCCCACTCCATTGGCAAGGTGCAATCTTGAGACCAAGATATCCATTTGAGCTCAAAAGCACAAGACAAGTATGATATACCTCATGAATTTACCTTGAGGCAATGAAAATTAATGTAAAATTTCTCCATACACTTTTAGGAGGCATAAACACTCAAGTTTCAATCCAAGTGCCTTTGAGGGATAGTAAGAAAGAGACAAACCTAAACCCTAAGCACTATGACCAGTATACCAAATGCATATAGAGGAGTAATGAGCACTAAAAATGAATTTATAACCATGGAGATAATTTTTTAGAGGTTTATGAACCTCTCCTACTAGTGATAATTATTTTTGAGACCCAAAACTTAGATTATAACTCTCCCAAGTCCAAATAGAGCTAAGTATGCCACCTGAGAAGCAACTTCACATACTCATACCATA
The DNA here is from genome assembly GCA_037957365.1 of Torreya grandis. Lineage (NCBI taxonomy): Eukaryota > Viridiplantae > Streptophyta > Pinopsida > Cupressales > Taxaceae > Torreya > Torreya grandis. Next base: position 1,439,803 of record JARHVA010004731.1, on the reverse strand, counting down.
TCTCACACATTACATGGGGATATTAGAAATTTTTGATTGTTGATGAGGTAATTAAATAAGGTTTTCCAAGTGTAAGGATGTCATTTAGTGGTCTATTCTTTATGAACAATCATTAAGACCCTAAACAGATCTTAAACCCTTCTAAAACCCTAATTGTGACCAGTCAAGGGAAATGGACCTAAAATACACATATAATTCCATATTTTGATCCTAAAACATATTTTTTATGAATATAATGAGGTTATCCAAATTTACCTATTCCATACTTGTAGTTGTATAGATTATCATAAATACCCTATTTTTCATGTTTTTTAGTGTTTTGTAGGTCTTCTGAGAAAGATAAAGCTTCCCAATAATTGGATGGTGTCATTTTATATTTTAATAGATATTGAATTACAATAATTTCATGGTATATTATGTAGGTGATCAAACTGTAATATCCCTTCGAATATCAAAACAAAGCTCCAAATTGCTTATCTGAATTTCTACAAAATATCTTCAAATAGATGAATAAATCACAGTATAATTTCTTATTTATTTGCTCATAAGCTTACAATAGAGATCCTCTATTAGGTATACAAAGAATATCAAAAGTTTAGCCTTATAGCCTGAATATTCCGCGAACTGGGCTGAATCTGGAACGTCTCGGCCTGCTGTGTAAAAAACACAGTCGCCGATGTCGGTTATACTGCCGTCGTCGGTCGACCTGTAGTGATCCCTTTGCCGACGTCAGTGATGAGTCGACCGATGTCGGTCTTTGTAAGTCTCTGTTCGCTAATGTTGGTACCTGAATTTTCTGTAGATGCGTACAGATTTTCATAGATCTGTACGGAAGTCGTACGGCCACTGATATTGCTCAACCTATGTGCTTGATCCTGATCTGTAGAATTATGGGCTAATACAAAGATCTATATCTGGGTAATTCTAGAATCAAAACCCAAATAATGAAAATACCTGAAACCCTCGTGATAGCTTCTGTGTGAAGTTATCTCTCAAAATTGTAAGTACATGTGATAGCTTCTGGATGAAGTTATCTCCCAATTCGGTAATAGATCGGTTGATCTTTCACAACCTCTGAATCGCTCACACTGAAGAGTTGACGTTCTTCAATGCAGTTTGGCAATAGATCAGCTGATCTTTCACAGCCTCTGAATCGCACACAATGAAGAGTTGACATTCTCCACTGCAGATGGAACACTGGAACCCTTGGCTTAGTCTTCACAGAAGAATTTCTTAACAAGAATGAATATCAAATAATCATGAATACAAACTCTCTTCCATGAGAGATTCTTATACACCTCCAAAGGTGTGCTTGCTAAAATTAGATTCCCTTAAATTAGACTGGGGCTTCCTTAATTTAGAACTAGGGTCTTAAAATTAGACCAATTCTTAAATTAGAATGAGGATCCTAAAATTAGACCCAATAATAAATAATTAATAATTAATAATTAATTATTAATTAATAATTAATAATTAATTATTAATTAATAATTAATAATTAATTAAAATTGGACCAAATAATTAATATTTGATTAAATCAATCAAATATTAATATCTCCTTTAATTCATGTCCTAAAGAGCCCAAATGAAAGCCAAGCCCAGCTCCATCAAGACCCTCTATCCATCTCATCAGCCTACGAGGGTCGCATAATAGGCTAATCATCTACTCTGCACATGTCGACTAAAAAGGGGACATGACAATCTGCCCCTCCTAAAATTGCTTGCCCTCAAGCAATCGCTGAATACCCGAATCCCAAATGAAGTCTCGATCTACAGTGCTATCAACCAACACAAACTCCAGGCTCTATCCATCACCACTCTCATCCAATGGCGTCACATCACCTCTGTCTCCTGTACGCATATCGTCATCAACATGTGACCCCCCTGTAAAAGAAAGCTGAGCCTCTACCACATGTGCTGACTCTTGAACTGAACTCACCTCAAGACAAAGCTCGTCCTCATATCTCTCCTGTGTTGGTGCCAATGTGCACTCATCATCGCACTCTATCATGTCATGTAGTATAGGCATCTCCATCCGATGAAAAAACATATGCTTGAAGCTGCTGCCCCGTATTGCCTTAAGAATATGTGTTTTCCCATCAACCTGAAAACAAACCTCCATATCTTTGAGATGAAGAGTAACTTCCTCAAATGAATGAAGCCACTTCATACCCAAGACTAATTCTATGTCCCCCATGTTCACTACAAAATAATTAGCCTTGAACTCATAGTTGTTCAAGCGCAATGGGAGATCTCTAATCATGCGCTCACACCTAAGAGTGTGACCATCGGCTACCTTAACTCTAATTCCCTCAAAATCTTCGGTAGTGAGTCCACGCTTCTCTACCAATCTAGCATCTATGAAATTATGTGTAGCTCCTGTATCAAGAAGGGTGGTAACCTTTTGCCCTGCCAAAACTCCTCGGAGTCTAAATGACTCATCCGACTGAATGCTAGATAGGCGTGCCTCCTGTATATGAAGCTCTAAATCTACATCTGCCTTAGGCTCTGAAGCCTCTACCTCCTCAGTACTATCCTGCTGTTTGAAATCTTCTGATTCCGCATCCTCATAATATGCCCACATCACACGATTTGCTTTGCCCTTAGGCCTCAAAGGGCAATCGTGATGGATATCATATGGACCTTTGCAGTAGAAGCAAAGCTTCTTCCTGCGTAGTTCATTAAGCGCCTCACGATCTAAAGGTGGTGTTGCTGGATTGGCTTTTGAATCATTTTTAACCCCAAATTTATCTATGTTAAAATCCGGTCTCTCTGTATCCCCGTTGGAGTGCTTATGGTCTCTAGATGAAGAAGTACCTCTAGAGTTAGATCTACTTGATGGGGCTGCCATCTCCATACTGCGCGCCTTCTTCATAGCTTCCTGTAATGAAGGAGGATCAAAGCCTTTGATCTAACCTCTCAATGGTTCTGTCAATCCCTCCATGAAGAGTACTACTAGTCGCCTCTCTGAAATGTCAGGAACCATGACTGATAACTTTTGGAAGTCGCCAATGTATGACTCTAGACTGCCGCTTTGGCACAACTGTGCCAACTCTCAGAAATAGGACTCTGGATCCCTCCTGTCAAAATGCTCTACTAGCCTGTCCACGAACTCCTGATAAGAGGTGATCTGATCATGATGGAGTGTCACCATCCCGTGGTGCCACCAATCGTGAGCTACTCCCTCAAGATGTAGTGTTGCATATCTGATAGCATCTTCCTCGGCCATCGGACGCAATGTGAGAAAGGTGTCCAACTTACTAATCCAAGCCTGGGCTATGACCTTACCACTTTCGTTGAACATCGCGAGTGTGAGCCTGCTCGTAGCATGCTTAAGATCATTGTTCTGGTGTCTAGGTCTTCTGTCCTGTCTAGCCAATCTATAGTGCTCTCTCCTTAGATTAATAAAATGATCAAGGGACGTCCTCTCTCATACATGAGGAGGTAATAAGTTCCACTCCTCATCTGCAGCCATGAAAACATCTGTAAATGAAGGATCTCCCGCCTCCTCCTCTGCTGGAATGTCTGGTTCCTCTTGAACAAACGTAGGGCATGTAGGTCTACCTATTGTCCTGGAATGGGTCTACTGTGGTCTCTGATTAATAGTAGCACTCCTATTATCTCCTTGTTCCCCATTCTGTCTATCGGTTGCGTTCATTCCCCTTATCATAGTAGTAAGTGCTTGTAGTGTCTGATTCATCTGCTGTTGACCTGACATCATAGCACGATGGAATTCTCTGGTGTCCTGGTCAGCATCATACCTGTGGCCCCTGGGTGGGCTACCCTCACGTCTGTCACTCATGGTAATCTATTGCTATTCTAACAGCTGGGTACCTTCAAGCAAAGCTCTACTGCGTGTGTAATACTCGTGTGGTCGTAACTCTTGTGGCTGCATAAAATTTCTAAACCCTCAGGATGGCAGGATTTAGCTCTGATACCACTGTAATATCCCTTCGAATATCAAAACAAAGCTCCAAATTGCTTATCTGAATTTCTGCAAAATATCTTGAAATAGATGAATAAATCATAGTATAATTTCTTATTTATTTGCTCATAAGCTTCCAATAGAGATCCTCTGTTAGGTATACAAAGAATATCAAAAGTTTGGCCTTATAGCCTGAATATTCTGTGAACTGGGCTGAATCTGGAACGTCTCAGCCTGCTGTGTAAAAAACACAGTTGCCGACGTCGGTTATACTGCCGTCATCGGTCGACCTGTAGTGATCCCTTTGCCGATGTCGATGATGAGTCGACCGATGTCGGTCTCTGTAAGTCTCTGTTCGCCGATGTCGGTACCTGAATTTTCTGTAGGTGCGTACAGATTTTCACAGATCTGTACGAAAGTCGTACGGCCATTGATATTGCTCAACCTATGTGCTTGATCCTGATCTGTAGAATTATGGGCTAATACAAAGATCTATATCTGGATAATTCTGGAATCAAAACCCAAATAATGAAAATACCTGAAACCCTCGTGATAGCTTCTGTGTGAAGTTATCTCTCAAACTTGTAAGTACATGTGATAGCTTCTGGATGAAGTTATCTCCCAATTCGGCAATAGATCGGTTGATCTTTCACAACCTCTGAATCGCTCACACTGAAGAGTTGACGTTCTTCAATGCAGTTTGTCAATAGATCAGCTGATCTTTCACAGCCTCTGAATCGCACACAATGAAGAGTTGACGTTCTCCACTGCAGATGGAATACTGGAACCCTTGGCTCAGTCTTCACAGAAGAATTTCTTAAGAAGAATCAATATCAAATAATCATGAATACAAACTCTCTTCCATGAGAGATTCTTATACACCTCCAAAGGTGTGCTTGCTAAAATTAGATTCCCTTAAATTAGACTGGGGCTTCCTTAATTTAGAACTAGGGTCTTCAAATTAGACCAATTCTTAAATTAGAATGAGGATCCTAAAATTAGACCCAATAATAAATAATTAATAATTAATTATTAATTAATAATTAATAATTAATTAAAATTGGACCAAATAATTAATATTTGATTAAATCAATCAAATATTAATATCTCCTTTAATTCATGTCCTAAAGAGCCCAAATGAAAGCCAAGCCCAGCTCCATCAAGACCCTCTATCCATCTCATCAGCCTACGAGGGTCGCATAATAGGCTAATCATCTACTCTGCACATGTCGACTAAAAAGGGGACATGACAATCCGCCCCTCCTAAAATTGCTTGCCCTCAAGCAATCGCTGAATACCCGGATCCCAAATGAAGTCTCGATCTACAGTGCTGTCAACCAACACAAACTCCAGGCCCTGTCCATCACCACTCTCATCCAATGGCGTCACATCACCTCTATCTCCTGTACGCATATCGTCATCAACATGTGACCCCCCTGTAAAAGAAAGCTGAGCCTCTACCACATGTGCTGACTCTTGAACTGAACTCACCTCAAGACAAAGCTCGTCCTCATATCTCTCCTGTGTTGGTGCCAATGTGCACTCATCATCGCACTCTATCATGTCATGTAGTATAGGCATCTCCATCCAATGAAAAAACATATGCTTGAAGCTGCTGCCCCGTATTGCCTTAAGAATATGTGTTTTCCCATCAACCTGAAAATGAACCTCCATATCTTTGAGATGAAGAGTAACTTCCTCAAATGAATGAAGCCACTTCATACCCAAGACTAATTCTATGTCCCCCATGTTCACTACAAAATAATTAGCCTTGAACTCATAGTTGTTCAAGCGCAATGGGAGATCTCTAATCAATCGCTCACACCTAAGAGTGTGACCATCGGCTACCTTAACTCTAATTCCCTCAAAATCTTCGGTAGTGAGTCCACGCTTCTCCACCAATCTAGCATCTATGAAATTATGTGTAGCTCCTGTATCAAGAAGGGTGGTAACCTTTTGCCCTGCCAAAACTCCACGGAGTCTGAATGACTCATCTGACTGAATGTTGGATAGGCATGCCTCCTATATATGAAGCTCTAAATCTGCATCTGCCTTAGGCTCTGAAGCCTCTGCCTCCTCAGTACTATCTTGCTGTTCAAAATCTTCTGATTCTGCATCCTCATAATATGCCCACATCACACGATTTGCTTTGCCCTTAGGCCTCAAAGGGCAATCGTGATGGATATCATATGGACCTTTGCAGTAGAAGCAAAGCTTCTTCCTGCGTAGTTCATTAAGCACCTCATGATCCAAAGGTGGTGCTGCTGGATTGGCTTTTGAATCATTTTTAACCCCAGATTTATCTATGTTAAAATCCGGTCTCTCTGTATCCCCGTTGGAGTGCTTATGGTCTCTAGATGAAGAAGTACCTCTGGAGTTAGATCTACTTGATGGGGCTGCCATCTCCATACTGCGTGCCTTCTTCATAGCTTCCTGTAATGAAGGAGGATCAAAGCCTTTGATCCAACCTCTCAATGGTTCTGTCAATCCCTCCATGAAGAGTACTACTAGTCGCCTCTCTGAAATGTCAAGAACCATGACTGATAACTTCTGGAAGTCACCAATGTATGACTCTAGACTGCCGCTTTGGCACAACTGTGCCAACTCTCGGAAATAGGACTCTGGATCCCTCCTATCAAAATGCTCTACTAGCCTGTCCACGAACTCCTAATAAGAGGTGATCTGATCATGATGGAGTGTCACCATCCCGTGGTGCCACCAATCATGAGCTACTCCCTCAAGATGTAGTGTTGCATATCTGATAGCATCTTCCTCAGCCATCGGATGCAATGTGAGAAAGGTGTCCAACTTACTAATCCAAGCCTGGGCTGTGACCTTACCACTTTCGTCGAACATCGCGAGTGTGAGCCTGCTCGTAGCATGGTTAAGATCATTGTTCTGGTGTCTAGGTCTTCTATCCTGTCTAGCCAATCTGTAGTGCTCTCTCCTTAGATTAATAAAATGATCAAGGGACGTCCTCTCTCGTACATGAGGAGGTAATAAGTTCCACTCCTCATCTACAGCCATGAAAACATCTGTAAATGAAGGATCTCCCACCTCCTCCTCTGCTGGAACGTCTGGTTCCTCTTGAACAAACGTAGGGCGTGTAGGTCTACTTGTTGTCCTGAAATGGGTCTGTTGTGGTCTCTGATTAATAGTAGCACTCCTATTATCTCCTTGTTCCCCATTCTGTCTATCGGTTGCATTCATTCCCCTTATCATAGTAGTAAGTGCTTGTAGTGTCTGATTCATCTGCTGTTGACCTGACATCATAGCACGATGGAATTCTCTGGTGTCCTGGTCAGCATCATACCTGTGGCCCCTGGGTGGGCTACCCTCACGTCTGTCACTCATGGTAATCTATTGCTATTCTAACAGCTGGGTACCTTCAAGCAAAGCTCTACTGCATGTGTAATACCCGTGTGGTCGCAACTCTTGTGGCTGCATAAAATTTCTAAACCCTCAGGATGGCAGGATTTAGCTCTGATACCACTGTAATATCCCTTCAAATATCAAAACAAAGCTCCAAATTGCTTATCTGAATTTCTGCAAAATATCTTCAAATAGATGAATAAATCGCAGTATAATTTCTTATTTATTTGCTCATAAGCTTCCAATAGAGATCCTCTGTTAGGTATACAAAGAATATCGAAGTTCGGCCTTATAGCCTGAATATTCTGCGAACTGGGCTGAATCTGAAACGTCTCGGCCTGCTGTGTAAAAAACACAGTCACCGACGTCGGTTATACTACCGTCGTCGGTCGACCTGTAGTGATCCCTTTGCCGATGTCGGTGATGAGTCGACCGATGTTGGTCTCTGTAAGTCTCTGTTCGCCGATGTCGGTACCTGAATTTTTTGTAGATGCATACGGATTTTCACAGATCTGTACGAAAGTCGTACGGCCACTGATATTGCTCAACCTATGTGCTTGATCCTGATCTGTAGAATTATGGGCTAATACAAAGATCTATATCTGGATAATTCTGGAATCAAAACCCAAATAATGAAAATACCTGAAACCCTCGTGATAGCTTTTGTGTGAAGTTATCTCTCAAACTTGTAAGTACATGTGATAGCTTCTGGATGAAGTTATCTCCCAATTCGGCAATAGATCGGTTGATCTTTCACAACCTCTAAATCGCTCACACTGAAGAGTTGACGTTCTTCAATGCAGTTTGGCAATAGATCAGCTGATCTTTCACAGCCTCTGAATCGCACACAATGAAGAGTTGATGTTCTCCACTGCAGATGGAATACTGGAACCCTTGGCTCAGTCTTCACAGAAGAATTTCTTAACAAGAATCAATATCAAATAATCATGAATACAAACTCTCTTCCATGAGAGATTCTTATACACCTCCAAAGGTGTGCTTGCTAAAATTAGATTCCCTTAAATTAGACTAGGGCTTCCTTAATTTAGAACTAGGGTCTTAAAATTAGACCAATTCTTAAATTAGAATGAGGATCCTAAAATTAGACCCAATAATAAATAATTAATAATTAATTAATAATTAATTATTAATTAATAATTAATAATTAATTAATAATTAATTATTAATTAATAATTAATAATTAATTAAAATTGGACCAAATAATTAATATTTGATTAAATCAATCAAATATTAATATCTCCTTTAATTCATGTCCTAAAGAGCCCAAACGAAAGCCAAGCCCAGCTCCATCAAGACCCTCTATCCATCTCATCAGCCTACTAGGGTCGCATAATAAGCTAATCATCTACTCTGCACATGCCGACTAAAAAGGGGACATGACACAAACCATACCCATTTTCTAAAGCAGTCCCATATAGGCTCAAAATGAGACTAGGTGACAAGGTGATTTCTTAGTTTGCATACTTCCTTAGGGTATTATGACCCCAAAATTTAAATTAAGGTTGTTGATAGCATAGGTAAATTTAATCACATTATTTTGGGTGATTTCACACATGTGGGACATTTTTGGAGCAATATTTCTACTTTTTAGGCCTAGGAGGGCTAATTAGGCATAATTTGGGAGAGAGAATGAGTTTAAAAAGACATTTATACTCAGAATCTGATTGTCAAATTTTGTGTAGAGTTTTAAGTGGATAGAGGGTACTCAAAAATGTTACCATGTTTCTAATATGATCTGTATAATCTTATATATAAGGATCTTTATAGGTTTTTAGGGCTATAAGGAATGTGAAGAAAAGCATGCTATATGAGCAAAATTGAATCTTTTGAGATACTTGAAGGTTACAAATGAATTTTTTCAGGTATAATGTCATGTTTAAAATCCATTAATGGTTGAATTTTTCCTATAACATTGAAAATTCCAATTTTCTCTCTCCTATGCCAAATTTGCATAAGGAAGAATTAAGTGATCCAAGCACTAAATGGATGCATAAAAATATTTCCAAAGGTTTTATTGAGGTTGATAATTGTTTCCACACCAATTTAAGGTTATGAAAAAGTAAGAGTTGATTGGAAGAAGATTTCAAAGTTTGAAAACGTCTTTAAGACCCCTAACAACACCTTCTTTCCCTTAATGCCTAGTTAAAAGACAAAGTCAAACAAGCATAAAAGAGATCTAACAACCCAAGAAAGGTGGGAGAACCTCATTAATGGTTTAGATAAGTTTTAAACCAAATACTTGATCAATTCATGATGACCTACCCTCATGTATCAAGACATGTTTTCAAGTAAGACTCTTCTTCACCAATAATGTAGGGTGTGCAAGAAAAGATTTAGGAGGTTGTGTTGCTCAAACATCAGATATCAATGCTAAAAGAATCATTCAAATGTTCAATACATATCTCACCTCAACCTCTACACCATTTTTCCAAATTTGGATGAGAGATAATTAAGGGAGAGCTGTGTTGGGTTTCAAGAAGACTAAGTAAATGTCATATTTCCTAGTTTCTTGGCTTTATCTTTCTCTCTTTCCTCTTTATCACTTTATCTATATGTAATCCTATATTTGGAATTTGAAACAATCATTAACTTGAGTTATGGCAATGAAATGATCATAAAAACACTTTTACTTGCCTATTTTGAATTAATAAGACTTAATTCATGCCTCCATAAAACTTGTGTTTAGTATATGTTAATGGTTATTTGATGAATGCTAGTGATAGTAAATGTTTCCTCTCATCTTATCCTTTAATTTATACATATTTGTAAGTGTTATTTCATCCCTATAAGTTTCATAATATGGTTGAATAATATTTTATGTTTGGCAAGCATGAACTTTTTTTAGTGTCTTTGAGAGACATGTTGATTAGTTACCTTATATCATCCATCAAGTTGAGCCTCTGTGTGAAACATTGATGTTTGGAGACTCTCATTTGAGAAGTGTAATCAGGTTTATGTTATTATTCAACCTTATTAGTTCATATTACACAAGTGGAGGACATATTTTTGTGTATCACCTCAGTTAGATAGGTTTTCCTTTTAGTTTACCTTATTTTCATTTCCATTGCAAGCTGGTAGTGTAGAGTAGAGATCCTAACTGATACATCAAGGGGAGATAGCCTTTATAATAAATATATTCAATCCATCTATTAGGCCACCCATATCCTAGGATTGTCTCTGTTGACACTGTGGATTGTACCCTTGAAAGAAGGATTGGATTTTCTCTTCCACATGGCACAATGGAGACTCCCCTCTTGCTGTGGGTTTGGAAAAATTGAGGGGAGAATCTCTAGATAAGTTCTAGCTCCCTTTGATGCATCTCTAAGCTCTTTCACTACTACTTCTAACAATAAGGGGGGGTGAAAAGGGAGAAGGATATAACCAAAATAGGAATTATCTAAATGGTGATGCACCAAATGATTTTGATCTACTCAGCTATTTTAACACTTCAGACTAGAAGAGGGTGGACAGACACTTTATCTGATGCAAAGACCAAACTATAGGGGGCTTTAATAGGGGGCTAAATTAAGATACACATAAAATGAACTTACCATAGGCACTATAGAAAAACACTATCTGATAACTCCTTTTCTATCTCTATGCTCTAGATGCAACACTTCTTATTAACCTGCAAAAATGGTGCTTTGGATACACTAGGTATGTTGGTGTCAATCTATGAAAGCATCAAGCTAAAAAGACTGAGCACATAATTGATACATAGACACACTCAAAAATATAACCAGCCAAATGGAGGTAAAATGCATTCTTATTGATCAAAGGTAAAATTTTGGCAGGGCTTCACCTTACAAAATGAGAGATATCTTTCTAAACTGAGAGGTTACAATATATAGCATGAAGAAAAGACTTTGGAACCTTCCAAAGCAAGTGGCCCATGCTACGTTGAACACCTAGGAAGAGGAAATTTTCTCATGCTGGTGTCATCCTTCTAGAAACAACCTAAAATAACCATGTTGTAGATGTCATAGGTCTTGAATTTGGTGCTTAACATGTATTAAATATCACTACAAAAGCATGGGTCATATTAAATGTCACTAAAAGAGCATGGGTCACTATAATAACTTCCTATGCTAACACTTATTTTGCCACCTAGGATAATCTGATTCATGTCTATGCTTGGCTGGGTGAGTCCTTTTTATTTTTTTATATCTTTGGCCCTCAAGGCTATCTTCCATCTTTTACCAACTCCTCAGGATCCCTTCTTAGCGAGTCACTGAGTATACTTGCAGCCTTGTGCCCTTGGAATTCCTTCAGGTTTAAGAGATTGAGTCCTTTCTTGAAGGCATTATCTCTTTGGTCTCTTTTCAATGACTGACGCATCCCATCCAAATTGACATCTATGAGCCTATCACTATTTGAAAACCAATGGCTACTTCATCACCATAAAATTGACATCTGTAGGCTTGTCATTGTTTGAAAACCAACAACTAGTTTTCCATGCTAAAATTGATGTGCTCAGGGCTATCATTACTTTGGTAATTCCTTTGGCTTTCTACAATTAAACCTTCCTGAAGGGAAGGTCTCCCTTTGGAAAATTGGAAAAGGCCCCTTTCTGTTTGTTGCCTACCTTCCACAAGAGCACTTGTCTTTCGGGCTCCTTAATTCCTTCAGACAAAATGTTTGAAGGAATTCCTTTAGACATTTTGCCTGAAGGAAAAATTTCCTTCAAAGTCTTGGTCTTTTATTTATAAATCCCTTCAGACAAAAGTCTGAAGGAATTTCTTTGGACTTTTTGTCTGAAAGAATTTTTCCTTGGGTTTTTCTCTTGTGAATTTCTTTGGACAAAATGTTCAAAGGAATTCCTTCAAGCATTTTGTCTGAAGGAATTCACCCTTTGATTCCTTTTTCTTAGATTTCCTTTATACAAAAGTTTGAAGGAATCCCTTGTCTCTTTTGCTTGTCATTTTCCCAAAATAAAACTTTCCTTTTGGCCTTCTCTTTAATCTCTCTCAAATGTTTTCCCTGCCCTCTACAAGTATTCCCTACCCTCCACAAGGGTACCTTGGGCCTAAAGTTTCCCTTCAAAGCCTACTGAAAGGTTCGATTGGTCACCTATCTACCTAAAGACTTGTATCCTTTAAAATTGGCCCATTTCTTTACTGAAATACTTGTGCAAACTAACTGCCCGAAGTGAAATAAGCCTTATATCAAACTGAAAACCTACAGGACTCAAATCACTCAACTCTTTCATGGAATAGGCCTATGAAAAAGGAAAAAAACCACAATTGTATCAAGGTGGAAGCATCAAAGACTGGGACAATAATGAAAAAAAAGGGAGACCAATTTTTGGCCTACAGGACCAAAATGGTCAACAATTTGGTGATTCCCAAGGGAAGCATGCCTGCTATGCTAAAGAAGACTGGTATCATCAAAGTCCATTAGGCATGGATTCAGGATGCAGCTTGAAAATTTTATCAACAACCTTATAAATACCTATGAACCAAAAAAGCTTTACCCCAAGCAAAAAGGAAAAAACAACACACAACAAGGCTAAAAAAACACTACACCCGTGTAAAAAACAATTAGGGAAAACAAAGACAATTGAAAGCAAACTATTATGTACAAATAACTAGATATATTTGCCTTCCTGCTGGATTAAAGGTACAACTTCTCAAGCCCAGATGGAAACAAAACTTATGGTTCCAGATAAGTGACTAAATGGAATGGAGACTTGGTGACTTGCCCTTCTTGCCTACCACCTTGATGGGTTTGTATCTGAGTAGATCAGGGACAAACATGTATCCAACATCTATGTATTCACTTTGACCCTTGAAACCTAATTCATGTTGGCCCCTCATGCTGGTGTATTTCATCAAGAAATCAATGGCTACTGGATTATCACCATAAGCCTCATTTAGCTCATAGCCCCCTTGACATGCATCATGGATTGACTTGTTCCCATCTACCTTATTAAAGAGCTTGTCAAACTGATATTCTACTTCATCATGGCTTTATTAGATAAGGGTGTCTATTGTGACGTCTAAAATGAAATCACAACCCACTTGTTTATCTCATAGAATGTCACCTTCTTTTTCAAGTCTCTCTTCTTCAAAGCTTTCATCAAGATGGATAGGCCTCTCCTTTTCTTGCTTAAAAATAAGAGTCTCTAGTTGTTCAAAGACATACTCCTGATCCTCCTCCAACTCAAGTCCCATAGCATGGTCATTCTCTTCATCAAAGTAATAAAGAAGTTCATCAAACAAGGGAGGAGAGAGCTCACCATGCTTACATTCCTCATCATCCATTGTTGACAAAAAAAGTTTGTCAACCTCTTCTTCGTATTGCTGGAACATCCGCACGTATGCATAACCTATGTCTTATCCATTATTGGTGTTGTCTTCAAAGGGAATATCCATGATGATCTCATCCTCATTTTCACTCATGATAGCCTCTTGGGTAGTTACAAATTGTATCATCTCTTCTTCACTTACCTCATTCAAAACGGGTTCCTCCTTGAGAAAGAATGGAGTGGAGGGTTGATGGACAGACTCATGTGCAAGAGGAGGCAATCCTTGAGCTAGAGTCAAATGATTCTCTTCCTTCCATTTTTCCATCACTTGATCTACATCAGATGTGGCTTGATATCTCTCTTAAAGGAGTGTAGCTGGGGTGTGTTTAGACATAAAATTTGATGTTTGGTCTAAACCATCCATCACACCCTGGTTGAGGAATCTCATTCTGGACTCCAACTCTATAATTTGCCTAGCTATAATATCTTGGAAGATCCTGTCTTGGAGATCATGAGGATCACCATGAATAGGAGCAACTTCATCATTTCCAAGGCCCTGAGCTGGTCTATGGTATTCCCTCTTTCAACTTGGAATCTTGACATCATGTTGAAATACTTGAGGAGGTTGAGGAAGACTAGGAAGAGACTGTTGATGCACAAGAAGAATTTCCTAAAGAGAGACATGCTATTTTTTGAAATTCATAGGATGATTCCCTTCAAAGGAAGATTCACACCCTAAGAAATTGAGAAGGTTCATTGCTATGGGAGGTTTCTCTAATTCCCTTTGATGTTGAAAATCTAGGTGTAAGGGATTAAGAGCAAGAGTGGTTAATGCATTAGATGAGCTAGAGTGAGCAAGTGTTATTTGGTAGAAAGGATTTGGTGCATAAGAGGGGGCTTTGTTTAGAATAGAAGGGGGTTAATTTGGAATGGGAGAAGGCACACAAGGTTGATTGCCTTAAATGAATGGACTCTCCCATTTTTCTACTTCCTCCTTCATGGATTGCAAGGCCTGAGCTTGTCTCAACAAGCACTCCTCTTTGTATATAAGCTCTTGCTAGTATTTATGTTGTTCTTCCAATTTACGTATCTCCATTACTTGTTTCACAAACTCTAACATTATTTCCATTACACTAGGTGAAGGGAAATTAGGAGAGCTACTTGAAGGGATTTCATGAACAACTTGAGCTTGATCAAAGTTATATGAAGGAACACAAGGCCTATGTTTCTGAGAAATGGAATTATACATACCAAAATGTGATTTTTTGATGGCACTAAGACTGCTTAACCAGCTTATTCAACTCAGAGTCTCCATTGGTGTTGGTTGAAATGCCTACAGAGGCATTGGTTGAAGAACACACCAAAACATCCTTCAAATCCTCAAAAAAATGGTCCCATCAAGTGTGCCAAAAACTATTGACACTATGGATTACACCCTTGAAAGAAGGCTTGGCTTCTCTCTTCCATGCAACACAATGGAGACTCCCCTCTTACTGTGGGTTTGGAAAAATTGAGGGGAGATCTCTAGATAAGGGCTAGCTCCCTTTGATGCATCTCTAAGGTCTTTCACTACTACTGCTAACAATAAGGGGGGTGAAAAGGGAGAAGGATATAACCAAAACAATAATTATCTAAATGGTGATGCACTAAATTATTTTGATCTACTCAGCTATTTAAAAAACTTTAGACCAGAAGAGGGTGGATGACACTTTATCTAATGAAAAGACCAAACTATAGGGGGCTTTAACACAGGGCTTAATGAAGACACACAAAAAATGAACTTACCATAGGCACTATAGAAAAACATTATCTGATAACTCCTTTTCTATCCCTGTGCTCCAGATGTATCACTTCCTGTTAACCTATAGAAATGGTGCTTTGGCTACACTAGGTATGTTGGTGTCAATTTGTGAAAGCATCAAGCTAAAAAGACTAAACATAGAATTGATACATAAACACTCTGAAAAATATAACCAGTTAGATAGAGGTAAAATGCATTCTTATTGATCAAAGATAAAATTTTGGCAAGGCTTCACCTAACAAAATGAGAGATATCTTTCTCAACTAAGAGGTTAAAATATATAGCATGAAGAAAGGACTTTGGCACCTTCCAAACCAAGTGGCCCATGCTACGTTGAACACCTAAGAAAGAGGAAATTTACTCATACTAGTGTCATCTTTCTAGAAACACCCTAAAATAACCATGTTTAAATGTCATAGTTCTTAACTTTGGTGCTTAACCCGTATTAAATATCACTATGAAATCATAGGTCATATTAAATGTCACTACAAAATCATGGGTCACTATAATAACTTCTTGTGTTGATGCTTCTTTTGCCATCTGGGCTAATTTGATTCATGTCTATGCTTGGTTGGGTGTGTCCTTTGTATTTTCCTAGCTCTTTGGCCCTTGGGGCTATCTTCCATCTTTTACCAGCTCCTTGGTCTCCTTTCTTAGTGGGTCATTGAGTTTACTTACAGCATTGTGCCCTTGGAATTCCTTCAAGTTCATGAGATTGAGTCCTTTTAAGCACTTGCCCAAAAGAATTTTCTCTTTGGTCTCTTTTCAATGGCTGACACTCCCATCCAAATTGATGTTTGTGAGCCTGTCACTATTCAAAAACCAATGGCTACTTCATCATCGTAAAATTGACATTCACAGGCCTATCATCATTAAAAAACCAATGGCTATTTTTCCATGCTAAAATTGACATGCTTGGATCCATCATTACTTTGGTGATTCCTTCAGCTTTCTATAACTAAACCTTCTCGAAGGGAAGGTATCCCTTCAAAAAATTTGAAAAGGCCCCTTTTTGGTCGTTGCCTACCCTCCACAAAGGCATTTGTCTTTTAGGCTCCTTCAGACTCCTTAATTCCTTCAGAAAAATTTCTAAAGGAATTCCTTTGGACATTTTTCCTAAAGGAAAACTTTCCTTTAAAGTCTTGGTATTTTCTATGTAAATCCCTTTAAACAAAAGTCCAAAGGAATTCCTTCGATATTTTTGTCCGAAAGAATTTTTCCTTGGGTTTTTTCCTTGTGAATTTGTTTGGACAAAATGTCTGAAGTAATTCCTTCAGGCATTTTTTCCAAAGGAATTCACCCTTTGATTCCTTTTTTTTGGATTTCCTTCAAAAAAAATTACGAAGGAATCCCTTGTCTCTTTTGCTTATCATTTTCCCAAAAGAAAACTTTCCTTTCGGCCTTCTCTTTAATCTCTCTCAAATGTGCTCCCTGCCCTCTGAAATTGATCCCTACCCTATGCAAGGGCACCTTCAGCCCAAAGTTACCCTTTAGAGCCTGTTGAAAGGTCTGATTGGTCACCTACCTACCTAAAGACTCATATCCTTTAAAATTGGCATGTTCCTTTGCTGAAAGACTTGCGAAAACTAACTGCTCAAAGAAAAATAAGCCTTCTATCAAACCAAAAACCTATAGGACTCAAATCACTCAGCTCTTTCATGGAACATGCCTACAACAAAGGGAAAAAACCATGATTATAGCAAGGTGGAAGCATCAAAGACTAGGACAGCAAGGAAAAAGAAAGGGAGACTGATTTTTGGCCTGTAGGACCAAAAATGGTCAACAGTCTCCATGTTACTTCAAACTATGAAGGCCTGAAACTACCTTCACAAGGGTGCAAGTCTATTAGTCAACAATTTTTTGCATGTCCAATGGGATCTAAGTCTAAAATAGTGGAAGGATTTTTTGGTGTTGTTATTCTATAGATTAGCCTCAGGAGGCATTCAAAACATCAATAGAATCTTCAAGTTCTATCAGTTGGTTCTATTAGCCTAGATATAGTTTCTAAGTAAGTGTATCTCTATTACACTATCTTGATGTTGTTTTTATGGCTCACTTTGAAGAAAATGGCAATTTCATGTAATTTGATGAACCTTATCAGTAGTATGGTAATCCTTATCATCCCTATGATGAGCCTTATTAGTCTTATGATGAACTTTACTAGCATTATGATGGTTATCATCTTTATAGTGATCCTTATTAGCCTCACTATGACCCCAATTATGCATCTTAATAGCCTTGTCAAGACTTATAACAGTCATACTCACCTCCTTCTACTCCATTTTTAACTCAAAATAATGATTCCCCTATTATATCCTTGTTGGAATTTAGTCCAAATATGTTAAAGTTTGAATGGGTGATGAGAGTGTGGGATAGATAATTGGATGTGATACTTTTTCACTTCATAGAGAAGATGAGGAAGACATTAAAAATGTTGATAGATAGGTGGGTAGTAGTTGGAGATGAGAATTAGTATGTTATGACTTATGAATTTTTTTAAGTGAGAACCATGATCCAATAGTGGATAGATAGGTTAGTGAGATGGGAGAATAAAGAAATCCAACCCAAACCACCCCAACCATCTCTTCCTACCCCTGATCAAACTTATTTTATTCCAAGTTTATTCTAGATACACCTACCCTTCTTTAAGAAAACAAGCTTATGCCATCTTGGAGGCCTTCTTGGGCTATAATTCTTAGTTACATTATGCCAACTCTTATGGATGAATCTCTTGAGCCTTCCCTTATGACCATTCAAAATCAAAACTATGAAAATTTTCAAAGGCATTTTATAAGCTTATCAAACCTTATATCCCTTCCTCAAGCTAAAATAAATCTTCTAGAGTAGGCTCCTAATCCTAAGGTTCCAAGTTATAAAATGGTGGTTGACTCATGGGAAAAGAAGAATGAATCATGCTTTGATAAAGTGAAAGAAGAGGTTTTTGAGTCCATTCCAAATAAATTCCCAAGTTGGAAAGAGATTCTTCATGAACCAACTCAAAACCAAGAGGGAGAAAGAGTGTTCTAAGTCAATCCAAGGGATTCCTCAAGTTTTAGTTGCCTACGAGTCTCAAATTACATTGAAGGTTGATGAATTGATTATTGAGTAGAAGAAATAAAATCATAATTATCTCTTCCTTGCCCAATAATCTCTCCAAGAATCCTTCAATAAGCCTAAACCTAAGATTCTAAGTTGGAAGGGCACTCTTTCAAGTCTTAATCCAGCCAATGATCTCTCTTTCCCTCTCACCCTCTCCTTCTATCAAAGATAACCTCTTACTTTGAGTGAAGAAGATGAACATCTAGCTGTAAATGAGAGTTTGTTAAGCAAGTTAGAGAAAGTAGTGGTCCTTGAAAATTTGATGAGGATGCAGCCATAAAAGAGACTCCAGAGACCTCTATTAAAGATGTTGTGAGTGAATATGATGAAGAATTCTTCATCATCAATTCTCTTCATGAGGGAAAATAAATCAAATCATACTTGGAGTTTGACAAGTATGATGAGTTAACTCTGTCTTGGACTGATGAGTTTTCATTCAAGAATGAGGAGGAAGAAGATCAATC
Organism: Torreya grandis; assembly: GCA_037957365.1. Lineage (NCBI taxonomy): Eukaryota > Viridiplantae > Streptophyta > Pinopsida > Cupressales > Taxaceae > Torreya > Torreya grandis. The sequence continues at coordinate 1,420,874 of JARHVA010004731.1, read as the reverse complement.
TAGTTCTCATGGATTGAGCATTGATAGACAAGATGAATAAAACTCATTGTAACAACTATACCATGACTTTATGGGTGAGGTTTAAGTGTTCACTAGTAGTGAATCCATTGAAATTGTAGTTGAGCATGAGTAAGTTGACCTTGAGAAATTTAATTCCATGTTTTAAACTCTTAAAAATACTTTAATTCCATTTGAAGAGGAGGATAAGGATGCCTTTCAAGCTGATCTCATTCAGGTTGATCAAAGTGAAGAAAAAAGGATGATTGGTATCTATACATTGAGTCCCTGTAGGAGATTGAAGATCGTTATAAGGATATGTTACCCATTAGAAAGCATGCTTATGAGAATTTTGATCAATAAATACCAATTGAAGATCATGATGCAACTTGGGTTGACTATTCAAAGCTCCTTGAATAAATTAATGAACTTTTAGTAGATAGTAAGAAGGATGAGGTCACTCAATATGCCATTGAGACTAAAAAATAATGCTTAGATGAGGTATCACTTGATGAGGTTGTAGCTAACAAACAATATGAGAAAGATCCTAAAGTACAATATGAATATGTCTTTATTGGGGACTATTTTGATTCTGATGATTCATTTTAAAGTCTATCAAGAGGATTGACAACCATAAATCAGCTGAGCTCCATCAAGCAAAAGTACATGAAGCATCTTGTCTCATATCCTTATTCATCATTTGAGGTAAGTGATCCAAAAAACTTTCCTTTTGATCCTGGAGGTGGATTATTTGTAGGTTAGTTGTATTTAGTTTTTTTTCCCTCCAAGTTTTGTCTTAGCACATTAATTTGCCTTCATTTTGTTTCAGCAAGTGTTTTGTTATCACATGTGTTTGGTTAGTCTAGTTGCCTTGCTTTGATGTCTTTCCTTTTCTTGTCTTTAAGGAAAATAATAGTTGTCTTATCTTGAGTCAAGATTCTTGTATTCATGTATAATATTTGCTACTATTTATTCTAGAGTGTGTGAGTGATGTTATGAGTCTAAAATAGATGTCAATGGTTTGGTTTTCAAGCATAAAAAGCAAGCTTCCCAGTTGAGTCACCAAAATGTTGACAATTTCAACCTCATAGGTCAAAGTATCAGCCATACCACTTTAAAATTTTATTTTCAAGACATTATGTACTTTTGACGTCATTAAAATTATAATGGATACATTTTGAATTAGTTTCATCAGACTTCTCAGGGGATTTTGGTAGTTTTAGTGCCAAAAAGGCCTATTTTGAGGCCATCCATACAATTATTCAAAGAAAAATTGAGATTAAATAATATTAAATACCTTATTTGTCCATTAAAATATTAAAAAAATTATTTAGAATAAATTTTAGGTCTTAAAATGAAGAAAAATGATTTATCTCTCATATCAACCTCCATGGTAGCTCTAAAAGGGCCATCAATTCTTTCTCAATATAGTAAGGGGAGAGAGATTAAATTATGAAGATATTTGGAAATTATATGTAACATAATTAAATTCAAGTTAGTGATATTATTTGTCATATTCAATCCCCCATATTTATCAATAATCGCTAAGAGTGTAAGGGGGTCACTATGGCCTAGTCATCTAGACAGGGTCCAGGTTTGTCTCCATTTATTCACTTAAAAGCTATATGGAGAAAAAAAATTAGGGGAATGATTTTAGGATTAAATAGAACATTTTTTATTTTTTAATCATCAGCTAATTTTCCTCTATAAGTGGATTTTTTTTTATAGGAAATCAGTTGCCTGTCTTGACTTGAAATTTGGTAATTCTCAATCAATATTAATATATCAATGGAATGTATTTATTTTTAGGAGTTTTCAAGATAATTTCTCAGGTATACTACATATATTTCATCCAAATTTTTTTTTATGTACTTTCATCTTTAAAATATCTTTCTTGAGATAGACTGGTTGGTCATTTGGCCCTTCTACAAGGTATAGTTACAAATATAATGAGATTCTCAGTGTGTGAAGAGCATCTTAGTGAGGTTGTAATTATATTTAGGGGATTCAAGAGGATTATAAATTCTGACTTTTTCATTGGAGTATATTTCATATGAGGTCAAAGTACCATGCTCTCTTAAGAGCTCAAAATCTCTCTTGTAGGACTAATGAGCAGGCTAAAAGGATATCATAGTAGGTAATGGAAGTTATGAGGATTCATGAAGAAGAAGAGGTTCATTTTCAGGTCATGATATTGCTTAAAAGTGTTCATAGATTCTAGAGACACTCTTGGGTGCAATAAATATATTATAATCCTTATATGCCTAGATAACATAATTAAGATTGTGTATGGTTGTATTATCAACATAATAAACCTCCCTAAGGACTGTATACCTTAATGGATGTGTTATGATGGTTTTATATGAGTTTTAATGAGTATTATAGTAATATATAGAGGTTATAGTGCTTATTTTATCTTTAAGGTACAAAAAAACCATGAATAAATCCTCATTAGAACTTAGTTTAACAAAGTTTAAGGTAAATTAACATTCTTTAAGGTAACATGTTTCTTGTTTCCATGCTATTCAAACCTACTTATGGCAAGGTTGATACTTATTAAAGTTAAGTGTAGATTATGTAAGGTAAATTGATGTCTTTAAATCACTTTTATCTCTTGTAACCAACCCCCTATCACTCCTTAGTCCATACACACAAATAAATATCCACCTACAACACTCACCTATGGAGGTGCTTCAAAAGGTGTCATTTTGAGCATAAAGATAAGCAAACAGTGAAGGATCTAAGAGAAGATGAAAGAATATATTTAAATAAAAATATGATGAATATATGATCATTCAATTCTCCACATCAAATCCTCTAACATGCTGATCTTATTTTGTAAAAATAGCAACCTATAACCTTATATTCATAGAAAACACAATGCTCATTGCCATAATGCTCTCTGAGTTAAGTGAGTTAACAGTCATATGTTTTTCATATGATCTGTGGATCCTTGAAGGAGAGACATGAAATTTCATGGATTTTACAAGTGTTAAAAGTAGATAAGGAACTCAAAATTTGTATTTGTATCCCTAAGTGCTCCAATAGTGACCTACAGGCCCTAAGCCTATAGGTCTTCATTGTGGATCAAACCAACATTGAGGGCTAGCAAGAACAATCTAAAAAGAGAGCCTAACTTCATTGCATGTGAGGAAAATATCATAACACATTATATAATATACATACCACTCAAAAATAAAATTATAACTAATATATTGAGTTCACATCAAATATCCACATACAAGTCTATATAGAATGAACAGATAAGAAGTAACTTGAAAATGTCACAAGGAGTTAGCAGACCCTATAGATAGTGAGATTGATACTCCTTTGGTTTGTATATTATTAAATAATTATGTAAATATAAATATTTGAGTTAAATACCTTGAAAATAATATATACAATCCTTAAATCTACACCTATAGTCACCAAGAAGTTAGCATATTCAAGCATACTACATTAGAAGTGGTGTATGAGAGGAGACCTATGAGGTATGAAGATGTTTGAAGAGTTTGAATATCCTAATATGTTTTCAGTAGATAAAATTTATTTTTCATCCATGTTATATAACTTTTAATGTCTTTTTACCTTCATTTATCCACTTTAGTCTGTAAAAACCACATCAAATGTCCACTTATAGTCATCTAGTGACCCACAGGCAATCAAGGGCAAGAGTGGAAATATGGATAGGGGTTATGAGTCAAGGGAAATAGGAGAATGTTATAATTTAATATTGAATTAAATTTTATATATATTAAATAATTTTAATTAATTTTCATTTGAAGGTCTTGAGGAAATAATATAGTCAATAGGCAGTTAAAAGACATGTTCCCTTTTTGAGACCTACAATCTTACTCATAGTTTAAGTGTGAGGAATGTAATGTCATTAAAATAAGTATAAATAATAGTGTTATAGAATGTATTTATATTATATGAATGCCTAAATTAATTTTAATATAGTAATATATCGATAGGAATACTCAAAACTAACCTCTAGGGTCAATAATGCTTGTTTGCATATAAACCCTCCATTATGAACTACAATGTTCCAGACCTGTTTAAGAGGTCAGTGTTGGTAGAGAGTCATTATAAGTCATTTAATGAGATATATAAAACATATTTAAGGGATTAATTTCTATGATAAGTTAATTATTATGTTGTTAGACCCAAATAACCTTCCTAGGATCTTTACACACAAGCAAACCCAGCCAGTTATGAGAGATTTTGGTGCTTTGAGAGTTCTATGGGAAAAATCACACCTTATGATTTGGTACAAGGGATTATTTTGAGTTGAAAAATACAATAATTTTCACCATAAGTCTGTAATAATAACATACATATCCATTTCTTTTTGTCTTAGACCTTGCCCACTCTATTGGCAAGGTGCAGTCTTGAGACCAAGAGATACATTTGAGCTCAAAAGCACAAAACAAGTATGATAGACCTCATGGAGGGACCTTTAGGAAATTAAAATTCATGGAAAAAGTATCCATACACTTTTAGGAAGCATCAACACTCATTTTTCACTCCAAGTGCCCTTGAGGGCTACCAAGAAGGAGACACGCCTAAACCCTAAACACCCTTACTAGTATACCAAATGCATACAGAGGAATAATGAGCACTACCAAGGAATGTATAATCATGGAGAGGATTATTTTGGAGGTTTATGAACATATACCATCCCTAATAATTATTTTTGAGACCCAAAACATAGATTAGACCTCTCTCAAGTCCAAAGATAGATAAGCATGCCATTCGAGGAGCAACTTCACATACTCCTACCATATTCAACACTTTGCATGAGGAGCTTATCCATTTTATATAGTTGACGAGGATAGTAATGAATTTTTTCCAAGTATAATGAATTTAATTTGTGGTATATTCCCTATGAACAATCGTTAAGACCCCAAACAGGTCTTAAACCCTTCTAAAACCCTAATTATGACCAGTCAAGGGAAATGGACCTCAAATACACATAATGCCATAGTTTGATCCTAAAAACTATTGGATGTTGTTTATGACTACAAGGAGGATATCTAAATGTACTTGGTCCATAATTTTAATTGTACATATTGTCATAAATACCCTATTTTTCATGTTTTTCATATTTTGTAGGTGTTATGAGAAAGAGAAAGCTTCCAAATCATTGGATGATGCCATTCTTGGCCATTTTTGGACCACATTAAATTTTTGCCTAGATATGATTACATATCCTAAATATTTATAAGGAATAGGTCTACAAAGCAAAGTAACATGTTCTTAAGTAGGTTTTCATGGTGTCTACAGTAGTTTCTTGAACAAATTAATGAGCGTGCAAGCCAAAAGCTAAGTGAAAAACCTTTGTTTAGATAAATTAACTTCTTGTAGACCCTTTTTGGGATAAATTATAATATTTCCTTTAGGAAAATTACTTTGGGTTATTTGGCTAAGTATTAGGAATTATTTTAGAAATTTTATCTAAAACAAAATTCTCAAAGTACAAATTCTTTTAGATATTGTATCCATAGCAAAAGGCCAAGTACATGTTTATTTAAAACATTTGGTCTAACATAAATGTATCAATGGAAAAAATACAAATGAAAAAATCCCAAAGGGTATTTATTCAAGCAAAGTGGACCAAACAAGAATCTCGAAGGGTATTTTTTAAGTTGTCATATTTATATCAAGAAAATTATCTACACAATATTCTCGTAGGTATAATTATTTTGGAGAAGATGTTTGAAAAAAGTTATAAAGGCATGAATTTTTAAAACAAAATATCTAAATAAAAATATGAAGACCTATTTCTTTCGATAAAATTATTTGAACAATTTTCTTGAAGGGTCATTTCTCAAGAAAATGGTCCAATATAAAAATCTCAAAGGGTATTTTTACAGCAAAGTGTCCCAAACAATTTTCCTAAAGGGTCATTTTTTAGGAAAATGGTCCAATTCAAGGGTCTGAAGGAAATAGCCTACATAATTTTTGATCTAGACAGTGGTACAAACATCAATTTTAGGCTATAGGAAATAGTCATTTGAGTTGAAATATCCTAGTGATGGTTACATGAACACCAATCTTAAGCCCTGTGAAATAGCCATTGTAATTCATCAAGTCGAGATTTGATGTTATGAGCAAGGTTCAAGGTCAATAAAGCCTGACTCATTTTTCCAACAACCAATGAAAAGGACCGAGCTGGGGCATTTTAGACTAAGGTCAATGGAGTAGTTCAACTTGTGACAAACAAATGAATGAACCTGAGGTAGTAAAAAATACATGGAACTGAGCTTGAGTAACCTGAGTTGAACCAAGATTGGCAATAAAGACCAGCCATTGCTAGCAGAGATCCATAGAAGTTAGATAGGTCTTTTAGACCTAATATAGGCCAAAATGGTGGTAAATTGTTGTCAAATAGACTAGGCATTGATTAGAGTGCCATATATATAAACTATAGGAAAACCAATAATCTTAGATTGGTTTTCATCTATAGTTGACTCAAGTCTATATTTTAAAGCAAAGACAGATGCGGATAATTAATGGAGGAGCATCTTGAGCCATATCTTCAATAGGTATCCACCCAAAACAAGATGTCACCATGGTTATGTAAGATACATAATCATGGTGATCTTATCCTTCAGTAAATAAGACATTAATATGTAGGAGCTTAAGGTATTGTCAAAATAGTTGAATGCATAAGCAGCCACTAGACATTGAAATGCAAATTCATGCCACTCTCTAATCTTATCAAGGAAATATTCCTCCTCCTCATGTGCATGTAAGGTTATTTCTATGATTTCCAATCCCAATTTATCAGACAAGATTTAGAAAGCATGGCTATAATGATGTCAAAGAATTAAAAAATGTACCCATCACCCCAAGTGGTGCATTAATTGTAAAATATGCTTGTTCTCTATAAAATCCTAGTTTTCCATTGTAAAAAGGGTCAACACATTTTATTAACCTTATGCTGCTAAAATTTCCCTCCATGAACACTTGTATTGGTTAGACCTTACATGTTAATGAGAATTAAGTTCACTTCTTTATATTATTTTAATGATCTATGTGTTATTTGTGTTTGTTGATTATTATCTATGGGTAATGTTTGCCCCTCTCATTTGTCATTCATCCCTAGAACCTCTTCATTAAACTTTAAACTCACTTTCAAGTTATATCCTATGCACACCAAGGTCTATGTAGGCTTTATCTATGGATAACCTTCATCCCGCTCAATGTTGTGTTTTGTTCCCATGCCTCTATATAAAACACTTATGAATTTGGAGTGACTTGGCATAAATTGTGTGATATTATCTTGTTCTCAAAGTTTTTCACTATGTTTATAGTAGTAGGAGCACTCATTCTATTATGGGAACATCACCTTTTACTTTCAACATTCTCTTACCTTATCCCTTCTTCTTTCCTCAAGATCTTAGGTTTAGATTAGCAGTAATTTACATTTATTCTCTTTAGGCTTATGTGCTGGTCTTAAACTAGGTGCATTTAGAATAAAAATAATTTGGCCTACTCTAGAGGCTCATCTCAAGGAGCGCAAGAGTCCCACACCTTGGGGATGTTACCATCATTGTAATGAGACAATTGGTACTCATGTGTGTAGTTTAGTGATAATAATTTTATGGTCAGTGCCTTAAAATCTTGTGCCTCATGTAAGGCCTTCATGCTTAGCACCCCACCACAAAAATTCCCCCCGTAGAACATCTACAGGTGCACATTTTGAATGACAATAGTTTCTATTATGACCAATGGGACCAATACTTGAATAAGGATCAAAGGAATTAGTGCTATATTTAGTTAATGAGTGTAGTATATACTTAGTGAGAGCACGTAGTGACTCTAAACATCTCTAGTCCTTAAATATCAGCCCCTTACCTACATGCCAAGAAAGATGAGATCATCTACAAGAGGCATCAATTTCCATTTTAGTGAGATTCTAACACCCTTAAGAAGAAGGAGATTCAAAATATCCTTATCCCCTATCGGAATACACATCATAAACTAGTCAATTCCCAAAGTGTAGTCTACACATCTATTTGAAAGGTTTTTTGTAAGAAGGCAAGGTCTATTCCCCATTCCATTCACAATATTGCTAAAGAATTAGGAGTTTGTACCTTTTAATGGAGGTAGTCTATTAATCCTAGTGTAGTATGATGAAATTCTAGTGTTTGATCTCAAAATATTGTCTTATTTCATGGTTGAAAATTAAATCTCCCTTGTGGAACACATCTAAGACATTGTGAACATCTACTCAATACACCATGTCACCTAGGACAATGTTGTAGTCAAACTACTTGCTTCCTCATTCAAAGGAAAAACTCTTTAATGATACTAAGGCTTGAGACCAAACTCTATTCACAACTGAGATGAACTCAACAAATAATTATGTAAGTAATTCAAGAATCGAAGTGATCACTTGTTCCTAATAGAGCAACTGATGACCATAAAGTGAGCCCCACATGAGATGATGGTTAATTTTAATTTTAGATTCTAAAGGGTCTGGGATAGAATCATAGCTTTATGTAAGCCATCTCCTAACACTAAATTTTTATATTTTCTAAAAGATATTAAGATTGATATAATGGTGATGACTCAGTCCATGGGAGGTGTGGTCCTTCCTAATGCCTATGAAATTATAGTGCATGTAGAGAACTATTTATTTCAAGCAGGCAAGATTACACCTAGACCCCCTATGCCTATATTTTTTGAACCTCTCTCTAATCAAGTAGTTGTGTAACCTATGATAGCACATATCCCTACTAAAATGAGCCCACCTACTCAAACCATCATCTCTTCTAATGAATTGCACAAAGTGAAGACTCTATTGAGAAGTTTTAGGAATGAACTAGTTGCCCTTAAAATGTAACAAGCATAGTATCCTAGACAACATCAACCCTTCACTCAACAATACCAATCAAATAAACCTCCTTACCAAGGTGGTACTCAAATGCAAAATCAGCTCACACATAAAAGAGTGCCTTATACACAAAATATTGACACTACCAGGACCTCCAAAGCCATTATTCTAGTATAGAACAATCTAGCATTGGATTCTAGATGGTGCTTCCCATGAAATCAGCCATATAATCAAGCTACATGCATGAACAAGATATTGAACTAGGTTCTTGTTTTAGGCTAGAATTGCACCCTTGTAAGAGAGTTTTTTAGTCTCTTTCACTCCTAGCTACAATATTGGAACAACCTCAGGCTATGGGTATCTTGTAGTGAGGTTGAACCTCTAGGATTTTTAATGAGGCTAGCTCTTCATATGCTTAAATTTAGCTCATTTCCCACAATAAAATATACAACTAAGGAAAAGGGAGAGAAAGATAACATGAAATGGAAATCTAAGCTAAAGATGGTGATGCACAAAATATGAAATGATCCACTTTCAGCCTGGAAACCTTAAGAACTACTAATGAACCTAACCAAGACACAGACTAATTTGATCCTATCTCAAGGCCACAAGAATAAGTATTTTGTGTGGAGCTCAAATGGAAACCCTAAAATTTGAAGGATAGAAATAAATAGGTCTGTATGAGACACTATAAACTTGTGACACTTCAAAAAAAAAGACCAATGTCTAACACTTCACACAACCTACAAGGAACCAAAAGGCTTAAAGCAAGATACATAGAGAATCTATAGATGATGAAAAGGGACATACATCTACAAGGTAAACTCCAATAATGTATACTTGACTTTAAACAAAATCAAAAAATTCATCTCATTGCTTCAAGAGAGTGTTATAAGGTAATTTTGATAGAGTGACTCTATCACCAATCGAGGGATTATTTTTTAGACTCAAAAGCCTCTATATATAGTAGAAAGGGATGAGAGGAGAGGGGCTTGTGTGAGAAAATAGAGAGGGATGTCATAAATGGCTATAACCACCACTATTATCTTTGAGCTCCTTGTTGATTAGCAAACATGATAGAAGACAATAACTTCTCCAAGAACATCTTTAATGCTTGAGCTACCTTTTCTAATCACTTGATCTTCACCTTTCATCCTCATGAAATATTTCACTTGTCTTACACATATAAGGACAAAATCCCCATAAATTTGAATATGGACTGAGCCATGTTGATTCTGTGTTGAGCAGTTATTTGTCAGAGATGATGGCCATGTCAAAGGATAAGGGCCTCTCCATTAATTGCACTTACCAGCTCCTACTTCAAAACCTAGACCAGATCTTTCCTATAGATGGAAAACTAATCTAAGGACATTGGTTTTCTTGTACCCTTTTATGTTGATGTAAGTCTATACAAATCCAAATGATTACTTGCAGGGGTTCAAATTTTGATGTTTACAGGCCCATCATGGGATATTTAAATCCCAATGGCTATTTTATGAGCTTGAACTTTGGAACTAGTGTAAACACCATGTTTCCTTTGGACACTTTCCTATGGGCCTTTTTCTTTCAGGCCTTTTACTCTGAACAATCATTGTGGACTTTTTTTTTAAGGAATTATACTTTGAACTTTTTGAGAATGACCCTTCATATTTTTAAAAGTCCTTTGGAAAAGTGCCCTTTCTAAATGAAAAGTATCTTTCAGCCACTTCAAAAATGCTCCTTTCCAAAGGGAAAGTATCCTTCATAACTTTTATAATTCATCTTTGGTTATTTGAAACGAATCATCAGCTTTGAAAGTGTTCCCTTTTGTCAAGAAAACTACCCTTTGACTTTTGAAAAAATACCCCTTTATAAATCTTTTGAATGTACCTTTTTGAAGGGAAAAAACCCTTTGCCTTTTTTAAAATGAACCTTCTCAAAAGGAACATCCCCTTAAGGAAAATTGAAAGGTCCCTTCAGATTTTTTGTATTAGACCATTTCCTCAAGAAAATCCCCTCAAAAAAATAATCTTTGCCACTTCACTTTGAAAGATATATCTTTTAGAACTTTTGCTTGGTAGACTTTCTAAAAGAAAAATCCTTTGGGACTGTTATTTCAGACAAAATGTTTGAAATAATTCTCCCAAAAAAAAAAAGGTCTTCGAGGAAATTGTTGTGAAACAATTTCCCTAAAATAATTTAGTCTTTGTCTTTTGCTTAAATTTTTTTATCTAAAATAATTATCCCTTCAAAAAATTTATCTCAGACAACTTATCCACAAGAATTTAACACTTAACACTTAGCCAAAAAAGGTCCTGAAACAAAAGAAAAACTTAGTCCCCATAAAGTCTGAAAGAATGAACAAGTAAAGACTTAGCTAAATAAAAGATTTTGCACTTAGCTTCTAGCTTGTAGGCTTATTCTTGAACATTGTTTTTGGATCCTTAGAAAACCTTACTTGGATCCTCTCTATTTTCAAATATTAGATCCATTTCTAAGTCTTTGATCCACTGTTTCATCAAAGTGCGCAAAAAATGGCCAACATTTTTGGTGGATCACATGGGTTGGATTCATGTCGATGCAAAAAAACCTAGACCATGTTGTCTTGTCTAGTCCATTGGGCATGGAGTCATTCGCCTCTATAATTGATTTGGTATGAAACTATATAAAGCTGACCCTTTTTGGAACCTCTTCTTAAATAAATAAGGACAATAAGAACAAAATAAACACTATGCCTAAGGCACTTAGGGAAGGTAAACACACAACTGAAAAGGAAAGTACACAAGGCACTTAGAATAAAACATGAAAAACTATACAAAATTTACAATATATACAATGGCTATAAACTCTTCTAATAGCAAGGATTTAGATGGATCCCATTGACTGGGATGGGTAGTATCTCTCCATCTAGTTAGGCCAATTAAAAAGCATTATGTTGTTTGCATATATGGATCAAATAAGGACCACTCTAAAATCTATCAAATTGGGTATGGTTGCTTGACTTGGCCTTGTTTGAATCCCACTTGAGGACTAGATCCCCTTCCTTAAATTCCATTACTATGGCTCTCTTATCAAAGTCTTTCTTAACTTGAGCTTGATGTGATTCTAGTGTTTTCATTATAAGGTCTCTCATTTCTTCAAGCTCTATGAGTTCTATAAGTCTCACATGCATGGGCTCATCTTCCATCAACTCCAGCTGATGGGCTAGTTCTAGTGTAGGCATCTCAAGAGAGATGGGAAACTTGGCCTCCCTTCCATATACTAAGACATATGGATAATTACCAATGGTAGCTTTAGGAGTCACCCTATCATCCCTCAAGGCTATCTTTAGTTTAGTGTGACATGTCCTCTAATTCTCTTCCATAGTTCTCTTGATGATTCTCAACAAATTTTTATTTGTAGACTCGATCAGTCCATTTCCTTAAGGATAATAGTTAGAATAGGTGCTGAGGTAGATGCCCATCTTAAGATCCCATTCACTCATTTTCAGATCGAGGAATGCTAATGCATTATCAAAAATGATAGTGGATGGAACACCAAACCTGGTCACAATGTCATCATAGAAGTCTAGGATTGCACCTTCATTAGCTTCTTTCAATGCAATGGCTTCCACCCACCTGGTGAAGTAGTCAGTTGTAGTAAGCACCCATCTATGTCTTGCACTTGATGGAGGGTTGATCATTCCTATGAAATCTAGTCCCCATTGCATGAAAAGTTTCTCTACCTAAATTGGGTTGAGAGGAAGGGCTGCCAATATTTGCTTACCTACAAATAAAAAACACTTTTGACACTTCTTTACCCATATATACACATCTTTGAAGAGGTTAGGCCAATAATAACCAGCCCTCATTATCTTTACTATTATGGTTCTAGGTGAATAATGACCTCTTGTAGGTCCATCATGGAAATGCTCTAAAAGCTTGGTCACCTGATCATTATCTATGCACCTAAGGAGTACCCCATTTAGGTATTTTTTGAATAAAACCCCATCAACCAATGCATAAGGTATGGAGTGAAGTCTGAAATACCTTCTTTTTTATCTATCTAGACCCTGAGGGCATTCTCCTATTAGCATAAAATGTGCCATATCATGGATCCAACTAGTGTGAGGTAGAGGTGCATCTATATGTGTGTTATATTTTATTACTAAGATAACCTCTTTGTCTTCATGAAGGTCATCAACCATATACTCACACAAGATTTTACCTCTTACTAGCTTAGTGATCTTAATCTCCACATCATACTCCATGACCTTGGTAATCCAACCAACCCTCTTTTCATTCAAGTCTTTGTTAAGAAGGAAGTCTCTCACTCTAAGATGAGACACTATAAGATAGATTTTACAATTGGAGAGCATTGGCCTAAATTTTTTAAAGCTTCTTACCACTGCAAGGACTTATTTTTCTACAAAATTATACCTAACCTCATAACCCTCAAGCCCTTGACTAAAAAATGCTATTAGCTTCTCAAGTCCTTCACCATTCTTTTGCCTCAACATAGCTGATATATTATCAATATTGGAAAAGGCATACAATATGAAATCTCTTAATAAAATAGGATTCATGAGTGTGGGTGCTTGGGTAATGGCTTGCTTGATATCCTCAAATATTGATTTACCTTCATTTGACCAAGTGACCACTTGGTTCTTCTTCAGCATGGTAGTGATGGGTTTGACCAAGCTAGAAAAACTAGGTATAAACCTTCTCACAAAGTTTATTTTCCCAAGGAAAGTTTGGAGTCCCTTCTTATACTTGGGTAAGGATAAGGCGAAGATGGAACTTATCCTATCAGGATCAATAGCTAATCCTTATTTTGAAATAATATGTCCCAAGATTTTTCCCTCATGCACAATAAACACACACTTATTGGGATTCAAAAAGATCCCATATTCTTTGCATGTCTCAAAGATCAACTTTAGGTGGTCTATGTGTTCATTAGCATTCTTGGAGAAAACTATGATGTCATCCAAGTAGACCATCACCATTTGATTCAATATCCCTTGGAAAGCCATGTCCATGGCTCTTTGGAAATTTACCCCGGTATTTGATAAGACAAAAGGCATCTTCTAATAAGCATATGTGCCCCATTTGATGGTGAAGGCAATCTTGTACTGATCTTATTTCTTTACTAATACTTGGTTGTAACCTAAATATCCATCCAAAAGATAAAAATGTTCTAAACCTATAACTATTTGAAAAAGATACTCCATGGATGGTAAAGGGTAATGGTCCTTTAAGGAGACCCTATTCATATCTCTAAAGTCAACAAATATTCTAATCTCCCCACTCTTTTTCATCACAGGCACTAGATTGGATACCCATGATGAGTGCTTGATGGGAAAGATGATCTTGGATTCAATTAACTTGGTCAGCTCTCTCCTCATAAGCTCTTTAATTTTGGGGCTAATGGGCCTTTGTTTTTTCCTCATAGGCTTAACATTAGCCTCCAATTCTATAGTATGCTAGGCTAACTTTAGATCAAAATCTTTCAAGTCACTATATTCTTAGGAAAAGATGTTTAAATACTCCTTACACAATTCAATGAAAATATGCCTTTTTGCCTCATTGTTTACCTTCCCAAGATTAAGGAGCTTATCCTTGAAAATAAGGACCCTTTCATAATTCTCCTTATCAGTTAACAATACTACCTTGTCTTTGGTCATATGGTCTCCCTCATGGAAAATACTTTCAAGGGTGATCAATCCCTTTAGAAGCTTGTTAGACTTGAGGTGGACAATTTTATCCCCATACTGATGTTGAAATTTACCTTGGTTCATTAAGGAAAACTTTGCTTCCTAATATAAGAAACAATAATTTTGTTTGTCATTTTTGAAGACATACTAGTGGGCTTCATTATCTGGTACCAATGGCCTCACCACCACCTTGACATGTGGCTAAACCTTGGCCTCTTTGAGCTTACTTGGAATATCAAATTGGGCTCCCATAGCTACCAACTTGATAGCATGTTGATTTTGGTTCCTTGGCATATCTTGAATGTTGAAGGCCATGGATTAAGCCTTCATATTCTACTACATTTAAAGAGAAAATTAAATGTAACCTATAGGAAGAGAAAATCTTATTACCTGAAGGGAAAACTAGCATTGCCCCTGCACCTACTCCATTTTTTCTCCTTGAACCATCAAAGAACAACTTCTACATACCGTTGAAGTCTTCTTTAGGTCAAGTGAGGGAAGGCATGAGTTTATTTTATTTATGTAGCAAATAGACACCCATGTATCTTTCTTAAAAACCTTCCAAAGGGTTGAGAAATTAATTATCCCCCTATAGCTCATATAATAATAAGTCTAGAATCTCCTCAAGATAAGTATTTAGTTCCTGACTAATCATAAATTCATCCTCATAAAGGATAGTATAATTGAGTTTCATGTTATTTGGTTGATGGGTCTCAATGTAAAATTGCCATGGGCTCAACCTTGATTAATACCTTAGTCCCATACCTTGTCCTGAAATCTATGTAAGACCAATCTACTACTAGATAACCTCTAATTTTGGCTCTGAATTCTCTAGAAAGGCATAACATAAAGTGAGGAGTTGCATCAAGGATCATGCATCCTAAACCAATTAAACACTAAGACAAGCATGCAAGGTCAAGCTCAAATCATTGATGATACTAGATGGCTTTGTGGAAGAAATGTTAAGTTATAGAACTCCCTTAGTATATGGCTCATATTTGAGGTTCAACTGATCATCTATAGACTTTGGCATCACTGAAGTGCTAGCTCTACTATCTACCAAACAATTATACACCAAGGAATCACCAATGATCAATGAAATGTAGAACAGAGGAGGTTTGACCACATTACTTGATCCTTCTCCCATAGGACCTTGGGTTGCATTGGTGAGGACCTCAGTTTCTTTGTTTGCTTATTTGCTTATAATTTTTATACTAGTTATCTTAGACAAACCTTCTTGAATAATATCCTCTTGACTGGAAATGGAAAGCATGCCCCACATCGGTACACTCACACTAGATTTATTCATTTTCTCAATAATTTTTATTGGTAAACCACCAACCTTCACCTATGCTTTAGGGGCCACTACTATTATTTGTTGGATCTATGAGTTTTGTAGATCATAACCTTTCTCTTGATTCTAATTTTTAGGAGGTGTCAGGACCTTTGGAGTGATAGAAATCTCATTAGGCTTAAACAATAGGGGAGTAATGACAAGGGGTTCTTTGAATGCCTTTTGATTATCATCCATATTCCTTCTTTTAAACCTTGTATTAGCTACCACTAGAATGTATGCCTAATTCAAACTAGCCTACTGATTGAGTGCATAACATTCTTCCTACTCACTAATGACCATTGTAGCATCCAATTGGTTTGGTACCTGATTAGATCCTTGGTCTTGTGGAAACTATCTTGATTTTATCATCATGGGGATCTCTTTTTTTGAGCCATTAAGGCTTGATTTTATCCATAAGTAATAGCCTACTACCATTGTTCATTAAAGGCCTAGTTAAAATCATTAGTTGGGACAATGGATTGCCTAAAAGATTGATCTCAAGGTATGGTCACTTTATCCTCTTGAGCCATATTGTTTTGAATAGGAACCAAGTATTTGGAAGAGCGTACGGCATTTAGGTTATAGCTGCTCTATTTATTTTAGCTAGGTTATCCTTGCCCTTGCTCAAAATGCTGGTTTTGGAAATTTCCATTGAAGGGTGGTCTTTTCCCTTGATAAGATTGTTGTTGAGGCTGATATAGAGCTTGATAAAGTCTATTGAACTGAGATTTATACCTATTAACATTTACCACATCATTTCCTAAGGATTGGAGCATGCTCTTAAGTAATAGGTACTTTTTCTACTCTTAGGAATCACTTGATCCACTAGTGGAGGCCTTTTCCCACTTAGGTGAAGGTATAGAAGTAATTTTTGGAGTTGGAAGAATAACATCAAGTTGGGAAATAACCATAAGGGTGGTCTTATTTTAGCCAAAAGAGGCATTGTGGATCTAGGAGCAAGCTTGCCAGCCTAAACTAGGTAATTTTCTACTTTAATAGCCACCTCATATGCATTTGGCAACATATCCCCTCTAATGGATTATATCATTACAGCTATATCACTATTTAGAGACTTCAAGTAGTATATGAATGCAAATTTAGGGGATAGTCTAGCAGAGGCTAGAATACTATCCTAGCTTTTTGGAATCTCGTGTTGAAGTCTTGCATGACTTCATGGGGGTCTCTCTTGATTGTGGTAAGTTGTTCTACTAGTGATAAATGGTCACTCTTATCTATAAATATTTTACACAAGGCCTCTCATAGCTAATTACATGATTGAATAGAATTAGGAGCTAAGCCTCTATACCAATCTAAAGCTTTTCCCTTAAGAGATACAGCTAACAGTCTAATAGCTATATTTTTTGTAATTACATTATGGATATTGTAAAAATTGGTTATGTCATTGATGTGTTCAGTAGGGGTTATGGCTTGGTCTCCTATAAAATATGGGATTCTTTTGAGATATTTTATTGTTATAGGATCATATTGTGGTAGATTCAAAGGACTTTGGCCACTAAAGCCTTCAAAAGTTCTTTGGGGAATCATGGTAACAAAAGGGGATAACAAAGGTCTTCTTGCATAGTTACACCTCATGACTGGTTTAGGAAAATGGTTTCCTACATATGGGTGAGTATGGGAAAACCTTAACCTTTTAACTAAATTTAAGGGGAGTTCAAAAAACTCAAAAGGAACACCTATATAATCTAATCTTGTAGTCACCTTTGGCATGAAAGATAGTTATTGTTCTGTCACTAGATAGCTGAATGTACTTCAGAGTCACCATATATTGAAAGATGAAATCTATAACCACTAAAAATAGATCAAAATAGCATCAAAATTGACCAATATTCCTCAAAAGTGGTCCCATCGAGCGTGCCAAAAAAAAAATAGGCTATAATTGCACCCTTGTGGGAGATTTTTTCAGTCTTTCTCACTCCCAGCTATAATATTGGAATAACCTCAAGCTGTGGGTTCCTGGAGTGACGTTGAACCTCTAGGATTTTTAATGAGGGTAGCTCCTCATATGCTTCACTTTATCTCATTTCCCACACTAAAATATACTATTGACTAAGGAAAATAGAGAGAAAGATAACGTGAAATGGAAATCTAAGCTAAGGATGGTGATGCACCAAAATATGAAATGATCAAATTTTAACTTGGAAACCTTAACAACTACTAATGAACCTAACCAAGACACACACTAATCTGATCCTATCTCAGGGCCATAAGAATAAGTATTTTGTGTGGAGGTCAAAGGGAAACCCTACAATTTTAAGGACAAAAAGAAATAGGTCTATATGAGACACTATAAACTTGTGACACTTCAAAAAAAGGACCAATGTCTAACACTTCACACAAACTAGAAGGAACCAAAAGAATTAAATCAATATACATAGAGAATCTATAAATGATGAAAATGGACATACATCTACAAGTTAAAATACAATAACGTATACTTGACTTCAAATAGAATCAAAAAATTCATCTCATTACTTCAAGAGAGTGTTACAAGGCAATTTTGATAGAGTGACTCTATCACTAATTAAGGGATCATTTTTTAGACTCAGAAGACTCTATATATAGTAGAAATGGATGAGAGGAGAGGGGATTACATGATAAAATAGAGAGGGATGTCATAAATGGCTATAACCACCACTATTGTCCTTGAGCTCCTCATTGATTAGAAAACATGCTAGAAGACAAGAACTTCTCCAAAAATTTATTTAATGCTTGAGCTACCTTTTCTATTCACCTGATCTTCACCTTTCATCCTCACGCCATCTTTTACTTATCTTTCACATATAAGGACAAAATCCACATAACTTTAAATATGGATCGAACCATGTTACTTCTGTGTTGAGTGGTTATTTTTTAGAGATGATGGCCATGTCGAAGGATGAGGGCCTCTCCATTAATTGCACCTACCAGCTCCTACTTTGAAACCTAGACCAAATCTTTTGTATAGATGGAAAACTAATCTAAGGACATTGGTTTTATTATAGCCATTTATGTTGATGTAAGTCCATACAAATCCAAATGGCTACTTTCAGGGGTTCAAATTTTGATGGTTGTGGGCCCATCATGGGATATTTGAATCCCAACAGCTATTTTATGAAATTGAACTTTAACACTAGCGTGAATGTCATGTTTCCTTCAAACACTTTCCTATGGACCTTTTTCTTTTAGGCCTTTTACTTTGAACAATTTTTGTGGACTTTTGTTTTAGGAATTATACTTTATACTTTTTCAGAATGACCCTTTAGATTTTGAAAAGTCCTTTGGAGAAGTGCCCTTTCTAAAGGAAAAGTATCTTTCAACCACATTGAAAATTCCCCTTTCCAAAGGGAAATTACCCTTTGGAAATTTTTTAAATCTCCTTTTGTTATTTTAAATGAACCATTAGCTTTTCAAGTTCTCCCTTTTATTGAGAAAAGTGCCCTTTAGCTTTTGAAAAAATGCCCCTTCAAAAATCTTGTAAATGTACTTTTTGAAGGGAAAGAACCCTTTGCCTTTTTTGAAAATGAACCTTCCCAAAAGGAACATCCCCTTTGGGAAAATTGAAAATTCCCTTCGAATTTTTTGTATTAGACCATTTCCCTACAAAAATCCCTTCAAAAAAATTCTCTTGGCCACTTCGCTTTGAAAAAGATATCTTTCAGAACTTTTGCTTGGTACACTTTTCAAAAGAAAAATCCTTCAAGCCTTTTGTTTCAAACAAAATGTTTGAAATAATTCTCCCAAAAAAAAAAGGTCTTTAGGGAAATTATTGTGGAATAATTTCCCTAAAATAATTCAGTCTGTCTTTTACTTCAAAAATTTTGTCTGAAATAATTATCCCTTCAAAAAATTTGTCTCGAACAACTTGTCTACAAGAATTCAACACTTAACACTTAGCCAAAAATGGTCCCAAAAGAAAATAAACACTTAGTCCCCATAAAGTTCAAAAGAATAAACAAGTAAAGACTTAGTTGAATAAAAGATTTTGCACTTAACTTCTAGCTTACAGGCTTATCCATGAACACTCCTATTGAATCCTTAGAAAACCTTGCTTAGATCCTCTCTATTTACAAATATTGGATCCATTTCTAAGTCTTTGATCCACTTTTTCATCAAACCATGTAAGAGATTTATATGTGGGCCAAAAATAGCTAATATTTTTCATGGTGCAAATCATGCCTCAATTATAATAAAAAATAAGTAACATAACCTTACAAGAGGAAGTGATCCAAGCACTAGTTAAACCACAAGACAAGTTTGTTTTCATCAATTGGTAGGAGGATTTCAACTATGTGAATCAAGGTAGTGCACCTATTTGAGGGAGTGCTCTAGTTTATTTCAATACAAGATTAAAAATAAGAGATATGAAAGAAGCCATACTTGCCATAGTTCCCCTTCCATCAATCCCCCAAGTCAATCATGTAGGTGTACTAACCAAGGCACTTGCATAGCCATTGTACCCAAAGAAGGTTATGTTGAAGGAAGGACCATATCAAGTCAGTGCACTGGTGCCAATAGAGATCATTACCCCTAAGCCATAAATGGAGGGATCTTAGGTGCCTTTCAACATAGTAGAGCAGATAAAGAAAAAAAACCTCAATGTCATAATGTGGGATGCACATACTATTCCATCCAAACAAAATCTACTACAAGATGTGCTAAAAGGTTTTTAAGAGTGTTAGACACCCCATCTATCATTTTCTACCTCTAAAATCTTTTACCAACAAAAATAAGAAGTACAAGTGCATAATATCAACAAATCAACCCTAATCTATGTTTCTTTAATCATAGACCTACACCTAGTGCATAATTACATGATCAACTCAGGTGCAAGTAGTTCAATAATACCCAAAAAGATCATATATATACTAAGAATTATATATTACCCTATTTCAAAAGGAGTTATCCATCTCGATAGCATGATGTTCAAAGCTATAGGTATAATCAAGGATTTAAATCTAGTTTTGCATGCATGCCCAAGCATTTCTATTGCATAGGATATCACAGTCATCGACCTACCCCCTTACTTCACCATTTACCTCTCTCAAGACTTCACAGTAAAGGTGGGTGGATATCTATCTTCAAATTGGTCACATATGATATTGAAAACTAGGTACAAGACTAAAGTGACCATCAAGGTAGAACCTATCTTCAAAAGTAACATAGATCCATACTCTCCCAGCCTAATTGATCAAAATTGTGAGATGTTCGACCAAAAGGAGAATTTGATTCTCTATGAATCTATGACACTATTGGAGGAAACCCCAAACAATCTACTAGATGAATTATCATTTGAGAATTTTTAGTCTAACTGATATAATAATTCAAAAATGGGGTTAGGCACATATTGCATCCTGGAAGAAAATACCACACTACCTGAGTTTATGAAGGTGTGAAAATACCCTGAATCTATGTGGTAGTTATACTTTGATGGATATCAAAATAGGAATGGTGAAGGGAACAATCTTAGCTACCACATGAACCTTATCAATATCCTCTATATCAAAGTCCTTTATTTCAAGGGAAAAATCTTTGTATTCAGAACTGTGCTTATGTCTATTTTTATTGGTTATTTGTTGAGAGGATGGCTTGGGATGCTCCTCCATTAATTACATATATCTACCTTTGCTTTGAAATGTGAACTTGGGCCTACTATAAATTTAAAACCAATTTAAAATATTGGTTTTCCTATAGATGATACATCTATCTAAATAAATATATATTGCATAAATATCTAGTAGCCCACCCTAATCTATATCAGGTCTAAAAAGACCTATTATATCCTTTTAGAGTCTTAATGATGTTGTTCAATCCCAAAATATCTATTCTTGGTCCAACCTGGATCATGTTCAAGCTTGATTCCATTTATACTTGCTTTTCTTGGTTGAAAATTATCCCTTCAACCTCTATCAAAATTCTTAGGCTTCCCCCTTTGTTCATTGGCTATTAAAAATTGACTCAGCTCATTGACCTATTAACTCTTTCTCTCATTATTCAATCTTTGTTTGCCTGGATGACCACTAGTCATTGATCCTCTACCAATTCAATGTGTTCTTGACACTTATCAATCATGCCTTTGCACTCAAGATCTGTTGATTCTTTCACTTGCTCATGTGTCATTAGATCTAAATCCATGATTTAATGAGAGCCATTGATTAGCCTAGGCCCACTATCTTGTCAATCACCATTCATCATTTGGATCTTCTATATAATTGAATGTCGATCATTGACCCTCCTTTCTTGAATCCAAATAGTTAATCCACAAGCTTAAAATTGAAATCTACATGCCCATATTTGACATCTATGTGAATTTATTTGATGTTTACATGATCATCACTGAGATATTTGAAAACCAATAGTCATTTTCCATTACCTAAATTTAATGTTTGTGCACCCATCAATTGATGTCTACAAGAAGGTCAATCACATCTCTGTGACCATCAATCTTTGGACCCCAATGGATGATTTTTGAGCTTGGACTTTGATACTTGCATGAACATCACTCTATTGGAACAATTTCTCTAAGACAAGCCATTTTGTTAGAGATTTTATTTCGGTCTTTTGTCTTTGTTGAAACCATTACCATAGACATTTTATCCAAAAGGAATGTCCTCAGGGAAATTTTTGAAGAATAATTTCCTCAAAATAAATCTATCTTTGTCTTCAAGAGTTTAACTTAGCCTTTTGATGCAAACAATTTTTTTGAAACAATTAGGTCTTAAAGAAAATTATTATGGAAATTTTGCCTAAAAGAGATAAGTCTGAGGGATCTTTGCCTTTAGGACATTTGTTACAAATAAAATGTCTAAAGGAATTTGTGCTTTGAGATCTTTGATGTAGAAAAATGTTTGAGAGAATTTTAGTCTTTAATAAAATTATTCAAACAATTTTTCTAAAATAATCTCTACTTAGATTTTGCCTTGGAAAAAATGTTCAAAATAAACTGGGTCTTCGAGATTTTTGTTTTAGACAAAATGTCCAAAACAATTCCCAACACTTAGTCAAAAAACCCAAAACAATTTCTCTAAATTAAATATTATCACTCAGCGTGAATAAAAGGTATAAAATAATTTAACTTAGCCAAATAAAATCCCAAAATATTTTCCAAGTAAGGACTTAGCAAAAACAAAGGTTTTGCACTTAGCTTTTTAGTTTGTAGGCTCTCCCGGGTCTGTGATTGAACTGATGTTGGATCGTTGAAGGCTCAAATTAACTATGAAAACATGAATCTTTTGTAGAATTGTTTCATGACTTAGAACTACTTTGATCACCATGAGAACCTACTCAAACCCTTTACCTCACTCTATAGACCTATCCCTCAAAAATTGACAAAATACACTTTAAGGAAGCTTAAAGTGTTTCAAAAGCTTTGCAATCTATGGGTGATCTTTAGACCACTCATTCCATCCAAAACTTGGTCCACCTTCTCAAACCATTTCTAGGCAATATCTCTATGTGGGCCAAATGTGGCCAACATTTCTAGCAACTCAACTGGCTTGACCAGCCTACTAGTCATGGAACCTAGAATTTAATTAAGCTCATTCATGATGACTTAGAAATATGAAGTATTATTTACAAAAATACTCTACATATCTCCTTAAAACATTATGAATCAATGAGACACACATGAATAATAAAAATTAACAAAAGGATGAACAATTGCTTGAAACAACAAATAGAATAATGTGCAAGGGCACATGGAAAAAAGATAAACCTATCTACCTATGTACAAAGATCATGATACAATACTAGTAACAGAATTTGAGATACCTCCCATTTATAGGAATAGGGAGGCTATCTCCATTCAACCTAGCTAGCTTAAAAGCATTTCTCTCCTTGCAACCTATGATAACATAAGGTCCACTCCAAAGACTATTAAACTTAGAATGCTTTCTAGGTTTTAAAAGATCCTCATCCCATTTGAGGATTATATCACCTTGCTAAAATGTCTTTGAGTATGTTCTCTTGTCAAATGACATCTTGACCTAGTGTTGACTGGACCACATGATGTGCATAGTAGTGTCCCTTGTCTCCTCTAGCTATCTTAGCTCATTCAACCTTAACTTCATAGCATCATCCTCTAGAAGCTCAAGTTGATGTGCAAGATCTAATTCAAGAATCTCAAGACATATAGGGATTTTTGGCTCTTTCCCATAGACCAAAAGATACAAGGACTATCCAATAGTTTTCTTAGGTGTCACTCTGCCTGACCATAGGGTAGTCCTTAGCATAGCATGCCACTCTCTCTGGTTGTACTCCATAGTTATTTTGATAATCCTTAATAGGTTGTTATTGG
Source organism: Torreya grandis (assembly GCA_037957365.1). Lineage (NCBI taxonomy): Eukaryota > Viridiplantae > Streptophyta > Pinopsida > Cupressales > Taxaceae > Torreya > Torreya grandis. Next base: position 1,396,732 of record JARHVA010004731.1, on the reverse strand, counting down.
TGGACTCTACTAGTCCATTTCCCTATGGGTAATAGTTAGAGGATGCCTTAATATAATTCCATGTGAAATGGCCCACTCACATACCTTATTTCTATTGAAGGCCAATGCATTGTCAAAAATAATTGTAGATGGCATACCAAATCTAATCACAAGGATATTGTAGAAGTCTAAAATAGAAACTTCATTAGCCTCCTTAAGGTAAATTTTTTTGACCCACCTTGTAAATTAGTCTATAACTATAATAATCCATTTATGCCCTTTACTTTAAGGGTAATGTATCATTCATATAAAATCTAAGCCCCATTGCATAAAGGGCTGCTCTACTTGTATGGGTTATAAGAGAAGGGTAGCTAGCTTCTGCTTGCCAGCAAACATTATAAATTTGGGCATTTACTTACCCAAGATTGACCATATCTTAACATTTTGGTCCAAAATTACCCATCTCTAATGATTTTTGAGGTTGTGGTTTTGGTAGTAAAATGCCCACCTACTGGACAATCATAGAAATGCTTAAGTAACTTGTCTATTTGGCATGATTCCATGCACCTCAAAAGCATACCTCCTATGTCTCTCTTAAAAATCATTCCATCTATCAAGACATAAGGTATAATTTGAAACTTGAAGTGCCTTATTTAAGATCTATCTATCCTCATAAGACATTAGCATGACTTGAGAAATCTAATAATGTCATGTGTCCAACTAAAAGGTGTGTTGTCTGTAGCTACCTATTGGCTGTCATGAACTGCCAACACTTGATCTTTATCTTGTTTTACTTATACTAAAATGTGCTCACACAACCCTCTACACCTCAAAATATTTATAACTCTAACCTCAAGGTCATACTCCATGCATTTTTTCACCCATCTAACTCTTTTCTCATTGTTGTCTCTATTGAGTATAAACTCTTTAACACTTGGGTGTACTGCCATGAGTATAATCTTACTATTAGAGACCATGTGCCTAAATTTATTCAAACCTCTCACTACTACAAGCACATGCTTCTCTAAAAATATATACCTCTCTTCATACCACTCTAAGGCCTGACTAAATAAATCAATAGGTTGTTCCAAACCTTGCTCATTATATTGCATCAACATGGCAGAGATTGCATCCAATGTAAAGAAAAGATACAAGTAATATTTCTTGGTAACATCAGGATTAAGAAGTGTAGGGGCATGAGTTATGGCCTAAAAATTACTCTTGCCTTCTTTGGTTCATGTAAACTCTTTGTACTTTCTTAGCATGTGAGTAAGAAGCTTGACCATCTCCATAAAGCCAAGAATAAATCTTCTTATAAAATTAATCTTCCCTAGAAAACTATGTAGACCCTTCTTGTGCTTGGGCAAGGGTAGATATAAGATGGACTCAACTCTTTCAAGTTATATGGAAAGACCATCCTTGGACATTACATGGTCTAATAATTTTCCCTCATGAATACCAAATATGCATTTTTGGGATTTGGTGACACACCAAACTCTCTACATCTTTCAAATACTAACCTCAAGTGAGCAATGTGATTAGCTAGGTCCTTTGAGAAAATAGTGATGTCATCTAGGTAGATGAGCATCATGTCATTGATCAAACCTTCAAATGCAAAATATATTACCCTCTCTAAAGTTTCTCTAATAATTGGATAATCTGAAGGGCATTTTCATATATGAATAAGTGCCCCACTTTGTGGTGAAGGCAGTCTTATGCCTATCTTCTTCCTTGACCATGATCTGATTATAACCAGAGTAGCCATCAAGTAATGATAATATCTAAGAACCTACCACCTTTTGAATAATTTGATCCATTGAGGGTAGTGGGTAATGATCTTTTAGAGACACCTTATTGAGGTCACTAAAATCAACATATAAACATATTTCCCCATTCTTCTTCCTCACTAGCACAAGGTTTGCCACCCATGAGGAATGTTTGATGGAAAATATGATCTTTGACTCAATCAACTTAAATATCTCCCTTCTCATCAACTCTTCCACCTTTGGATTGATAGGTCTTTAATTTTACTTGACTGGTCTTGCATTGATTTCTAGATCAATGGTATCTTGTGCAAGTTTGGGGTCAAAACCCTTCAAATCCTTGTATTCCTATGCAAATACATTAGATAAATTTTGACATAAAGGAACAAATGTAGTTCTCTCTGTTGTTTTGTTAATCTTTCCTATCTTCAACAATTTACCCTTAAAGATCTATATCCTTTCATAATGTTCCTGTTTGGCTGAGATACATGCCTTACCTTTTATCACTTGGTCATCTTCATTGAATATGCTTTCCAATGTCACAATCCCCTTAGGTAGCTTGTTAGATCTTAGCTATACTATCTAATCATCATACTAGTGTTGGAACTTATTTTGATTTTTATGGAAAAATTCTGCCTCCTACATCAAAAAATATATAATTTCATCATCATTGTCAAACACCTGCCAACTTACCTCATTATCAGGTACATCTAGCCTTCATATGACCTTGACCTTACCTTGTCTTTGGTTTCCTTTGACTTGATCTATACCTAATACTGAGCTCTAATGGTTGTAAGCCTATCTACATGTTGATTTGCCTCTCTTGGTATGGATTGTATATTAAATGCCAAGAAGTCTTCTATGAGATCCCATACATGATGCTTATATATTTTTAAATGATGGTTCTTGATTGTAGTTATGCCCCTCACTTGTTGCACAATAATCTCACTGTCACCTTTGACTTGAAGAATTTTTACACCTCTTCTTCTTGCCTCTTGCAAACCATGTAAAAGAGCATCATATTCAACTATGTTTGAAGTGCAACTGAATTAGAATCTTGAAACTAAATAGTAACTCTAACCTAAGGGTAAACCCAACATGACCCTAGCTCCACTACCATTTTTTGACCTTAATCCATCAAATAATAAGGTCCATAGACCATCTTCTTTTTGAGTGGTTTTAGTTAAGCAAGGTATAGTATCACCCTCTTCATGCATATAATACACCCCTAACTTTGTTTCTTTAAGGTTGCTAAAGGGATCAACTCCATGGCTGTCAATTGCCCATTCATCTAGATATATGTCTGAAATACCTTCAAGATGGTCATGAGGCTCTTGTTCACTAACATTTTCATCCTCCTCAAATATAGTGCAATTGACATTTGCAAGGTTAAGAATATAAGGCTCTAGATGAAACCTAGAGATAGGTTCAGACTTAATAGTGACTTTAGTCCCATATCTAGTCATAAAAACCATGTATGACTAGCCAGAGGACAAATAGACCCCAATATTTATAGTAAAGTCCCTAGATAGGCATAGGGTGAAATATGGGGGTAGGTCTACAACCATTACATCTTGAGTGATGACATAACTTGGATAAGCTACCAATGTGATCTTAAGATCTTTCACTATGCCTACCATTTTAGTTAGGGAACCATCCAATTGGAGAACACCCTTTTCATTAATTACATATTTAAGTCCAAGCTTATCTACTATGGATTTAGGTATGACTGAGGTCAAAGCACCTAAATCTATCAAAAAATTATGCACTAAATAGTCTCTAATGATGACTAATAAATATAATGTAGGGGGTTTAACAACCTTGGGAGGATGAAAAACATTATGGACTTGACTTTTATTAAGAACTTGATTAGGAACTTGACTACGACTAGGTTGACTACTATTTGTAAAAATAGTATACACTTTTTTAGTTATCTCATTCATATGAGAAAGCTTGGAAAGTTCTTGTTGAATAATCTCTCTATCCTGGAATGGATAGACTATCATACATAGACATAGTGACATTAGCCTTTTTCATATGATTTATAATATTTAAAGGAAAAATAGTACCTTTGGACTACACCTTGGAAATAGAACCATCATTTGGCACTTGAGTGACATGAGGAATAATAGGAGACTTTTATTGTTGTCACTTTTATTGTTGTCCATGATGTTGGGGTACTTGTTAAGTTTTAGGGTCTTTAACAGTCATATTTGAAGTGGTTGGTTATTGAATGGTTTGTAGAGATGTTGAATAAGCCTTAATCTACTCCAAATTTCCATCCAACATCCTCCTTTTATACCTGGTATTGGATGCAATTGATTCATTTGGCCTTTGTGTAGTCTATCCCATGTTTGTTGCTACATATTCAAACATATGCTCCCCTTATTGAAATTTTACACACATGGTGTCAGCTAGTGCATTACCCACGCTTCCTTGCTATTTAATTTAAGCTTTTGATGATGTCATGGTAGGCACATTACCTTGGTTCATTAGAGGGCCTTCTAGTGGAGGGGGCATGATTTCATGGCTTAGAAATGAAGGAGCATGTTTCCAACTAAGGTCTTGATACATCTACCCACTTGTAACCATTACCATCTCATTAAATTGTTCCCCTGATTTCCATTGACCCTCTTGTGAAAGATTTTTTTGTGCAGGGACCAAGTCTCTCAAGCTACTTGCAGTTGTAGAGTTGTAGCTATTATAAGATCTACCTTGAGTAAGTTGGCCTTGGGCTTGTTGGTTTGATAGATAAGTGGATCTATTATAGGATTGTGTAGGTTATTAGGTTTGAAAGGGACCTTGGTATGATAATGGCCTATATGAAGTTTATTTTTGTCTTTGTAGAGCCATTAGCTTGTTATTTTGTGCCTTTGGTAAACTCTTAATCCTTGTAAATTTATCCACTTGGCCATCATCATATTAGGCTTGGTTGTATAGAGTGGGTAGTGGAGCAACAGTAGGTGGGGTTAACCAAAGTTTAGGGAAAAGTGGCATGAGAGGTCTTGGCATGAGTTTCCTTGCTTGTATCAAACAATTTTTGGCTCTTATAGTTATCTCATAAGCCCCAGGTAGAGTTATCCCACCTATAGATTGGATCATGATTGCAATTCTTGAATTCAATGTTCTCAAATAGTAAAGGAAAGCATAATTGGGTGTAGACTTAATGATGACAGGGATCCTATCCCAAGTCTTTTGGAATCTATAGTTAAAATCAACCATAGATTCTTGGGGTACCCTTTTGATTGAGGTAAGTCATTCCATAAATGATACATGGTCACTTCTATCCTCAAAATGTTTACATAGGCACTCACAAAACTCATCCCAAGTATTGATTGAGGTAGGAGTTAAACCTATATAGCATTTCAAGGATTTTCCTTTCAAAGATGTGGCTAGTAATCTTATGGCTACATTCTCTTATGTAATGTGATGTACTACATAAAGGTTTACAATGTCAGCATTGTGCTCTATAAGAGTGGTGAAGTTTTCTCCCATAAAGTATGGTATACTCTTCAAGGAGATAGTAGGGATGTCATCATATTTCTAAATCTTAAGAGGGTTCCCCCTATTAAAGGGTACAAAAGCTTGATTCCTTAGTAGCATTTTGAATGGAACAAAAAATAGGCTTTGACTAGAATTAAACTTTCCAAACGGTAGTGTAGATTATGCTCTGTATGGCAAGTGGATTAAACTGCACCTTTTGACAAGGGATAGGATGATCTTACTTTCCTTCTTCTTGAGGTCTCTATAATCTCACTTAAATAGAATCTGATATCCTTCGTATATGATCTTGTTCTTTTTTGCATGTAGGTAAGGGGATGGCTTTTATGGACCAAAGATGTTTGGAGTCACCATGTGCTCTTTTTGAGTGTCTGTTATACTTGTTAGCCAAAGATAACACCAATTATTTATATTTTTCTTTAACTTGGTCCCACTAGGCATGTTATAACTGTTATGGATGTGGATTTTAACCTATCTAAAATTAGAAATATTCAAGTCCTACTCTCAAATCTAGTCCAACATGGAAATGACCCTAAACTGTGGGTTACCTAAACTCGGGTCAAACTTTAAGAATTTTAATGAGGCTAGCTCCTTAGATATAAAAATATAGTCCTTTTTACTAAACCTATGCTATTGGGATGAAAAGGGAGATAAATACACAAATGGAAATCTATACTAAATGTGGTGATGCACCAAATGTTCAATAGTCCACTTTTAGCCTAGACACTTCTATGACTACCAATGAATTTAATCAAGACATAAACTAGTTAGATTCTATGAGAAGGTTGCAAGCATGAGTATTTTTTATGAAGGTTAAAAGGAGACCTACAACTTGAAGGACAAAAAGAGGTAGGTTTATATAAGACACTATGGACTTATGACACTTCAAGAGGAACATCACTAGCTAAAACTTCATACAACCTTAAATAAACCAATAGAATTAAAGAAAGGTACATGAAGAACATACAAATGATGAATAGAAACATACACTCTACACATCAAAATTTAATAAAACACACTTAGCATTCAACCAAAATCTAAAAATTATCTTATATTTCTTCAAGAGAGTGTTATAAAGTGATTTTGGTAGAGCTTCACTATCTCTAGCTGAGGGATGAAAATCAAGATCTCAAAGCCAGTGTATATAGGAAGAAAAAAGGTGGGAGAGATAAATTGGTACTATAAGGAAACATTAATGAGCCCAATCTCATTCAGAACAACCATCATCACAATCATCCTCAAGCTTGCTCCTACATTAATGTCATTCAATCCTTTTTTGGCGTGATGGAAAATATGAAAATCAAGATAAGTTATAGGGAATAATCTTAGCTATCACATGAACCTTCTAAATCTCATCCTTATCAAATTCCTTTATTTCAAGGGAAAAATATTCATATTCAGGACCATGCTTGTGTCTACTTTTAGTGGCTATTTGTTGAGAGTATGGCTCGAGATGCTCCTCCATTAATTACATATATCTACCTCCATTTTGAAATGTTAACTTAGGCCTATTATAGATTGAAAATCAATTTAAAATATTGGTTTTCATATATTAGATACATCCATATGGATAAATCTATATCATATGAATAGCTAGTAGCCCACCCTAATCTATATCAGGCATAAAAAGACCTATTTTATCCCTACAAAGTTTTAATGGCATCGTTTAATCCCAAAATATCTGCTCTTAGTCTAACCTAGATTATGATCAATTTTGGTTCCATTTATACTTGCTCACCTTGGTCAAAAAGTATCCCTTCAACCTTCATCGAAAGTCCTAGGCTTGACCCCTTTACTCATTGGCTACCAAAAATTGACTTAGAACATTGACCTATTAACTCTTTCTCATACCATCTAATCTTTGTTTTCCTGAATGATTATTGGTCATCGATCTTATGCTAATTTAATGTGTTATTGATACTTGTTAATCATGCCCTTTCACTCAAGATCCATTGATTCTTTAACTTGCTCATATGTCGTTAGATATGAATATATGATTAAACATGAGACATTGATTTACCTGGGCCCATTATCCTATTAGTCATCATTGCATATTTTGTATAATTGAATGTTGATCATTGATCTTGATTTTTTGAATCCAAATGGCTATTCCACAAGCTTAAAATTAACATATGCATACCCATATTTGATGTATGTGTGAATGTATTTGATATTTGTATGATCATCATTGAGATATTTAAAAACTAATGGTTATTTATTGTGACCTAAATTTGACATCTACACACCCATCAATTGATGTTTATGGTAATGTCAATGATGTCTACATAATTGTCAATCTTTGGACCTTAATGGATGAATTCTAAGTTTGGACTTTGACACTTACCCAAACGTAAATCTACTATAATAATTTGTTGGAGACAAATCATTCTATTAGAGGTTTTGCATTGGTCTTTTATATTTATTAGAACCATTTCCATAGACATTTTGTCTGAAAGGAATATGTCCTCGAGGAAATTATTATATAATAATTTCCCTGAAAGAAATATGTATTTATCTTTAGGACTTTAACTTAACCTTTTGATGCAGACAATTTTCTTGAAATAATTAGGTCTTCAAGAAAATTAATGCAGAAATTTTTCCTGAAAGAGATAAATCTATGGGATCTTTGTCTTCAAGACATTTGTTGCAGATAAAATGTATGAAGGAATTTATGCTTTGGGATATTTTTTATGGCTAAAATGTTTGAGATAATTTAGGTCTTAGAGAAAACTATTTAAACAATTTTTATGAAAGAATTTGTGCTTATCTTTTGCCTCAAACAAAATGTCCAAAATAAATTGGGTCTTTGGGATTTTTTTTTTGGACAAAATGTCTGAAATAATTCCCAACACTTAGTCAAAAAACCCAAAATAATTTCTCTGAAGTAAATATTAGCACTTAGCCCAAATAAAAGGTCTAAAATAATTGAACTTAGTCAAATAAAAGCCTAAAATATTTTTAAAGTAAGGACTTAGTAAAAACAAAGGTTTTTCACTTATCTTTTTAGCCTGCAAGCTCTCTCAGGCTTGTGCTTAAACTGTTGTTGGATCTTTGAAGGCTCAAATAAACTATGAAAACCTAAAGCTTGTGCAAAAAAATTCCATGACTTAGAATTTCTTTGATCACCATGAGGACTTGCTCAGACCCTTTACCTCACTCTATATACCTACCCCTCATAAATTGACAAAATACACTTTAAGGAAGCTTAAAGTGTTTCAAAAGCTTTACATGCTATGGGTGACTTTTGGACCACCCATTCCATCCAAAACTTGGTCCACCTGATTAAACCATTTCTAGTCAAGATATCTATGTGGGCTAAATATGGCCAATATTTTTGGTGACTCAGTTGGCTTGACTAACCTATTGGTCATGGAACCTAGAATTTGATCAAGATTTTTCATGATGACTTAGACAAATAAAGCATTATTTATAGAAAGACTTTGCCTATCTCTTTGAAACATCTTGAATCAATGAGACACACATGAATTAAAAAAATAACAAAAGGATGAACAAATACCTAAAACAATATAAAAATAACAAATAGAATAATGTGCAAGGGCACATGGAAAAAATATAGACCTATATACCTATGTACAAAGATCATGATACAATACTAGTAATAAAATTTGAGATACCTCCCATTGGTAGGGATGTGGAGGCTATCTCAATTCAACCTAGCAAGCTCAAAATAATTGCTCTCCTTACAACCTATGATAACATAAGGTCCACTCTGAAGACTATCAAACTTGGAGTGTTTTCTAGGTTTTGCACAGTCCTCATCCCATTTGAGGACTATATCACCTTGTTGAAATGTCTTTGAGGAAGCTCTCTTGTCAAATGACCTCTTGACCTGGTGTTGATTGGACCATATGATGTGCATAGAAATTCCCTTGTCTCCTCTAGCTATCTTAACTCATTCAACCTTACCTGCATAACATCATCCTCTAGAAGCTCAAGTTGATGTGCAAGCTCTAATGTAGGAAGCTCAAGAGATATAGGGAGTTTGGCCTCTTTACCATAAACCAGATGATATAGAGAGTATCCAATAGTTATCTTAGGTGTCACTCTATCTAACCATAGGGAATTCCTCATCCAAGCATGCCACTCTCTCTGACTATCCTCCATAGTTTTTTTGATAATCCTTAATAGGTTCTTATATGTGGACTCTGCTAGTCCATTGCCATGTGGGTAATAGTTAGAGGATGCCTTGAGATAAATTCCATGTGAAATGGCCCACTCACATACCTTTTTGATGTTGAAGGCCAATGTATTATCATAAATAATTTTAGATGGCATGCCAAATGTGGTCACAAGGTTATCATATAAGTCTAAAATAGAAAATTCATTAGCCTCCTTGAGGGAAACTACTTCAACCCACCTTGTAAAGTAATTTTTAGCTATAATAATCCATTTATGCCCTCTAATTAAAGTGGGGTGTATCATTTCTATAAAATCTAAGCCCCATTGCATAAAAGGTTATTGTACTTGTATGGGTTACAAGGTAAGGGAAGCTAGCTTCATCTTGCTAGAAAATATTGCACATTTTTGGAATTTCCTTACCTAAGTGTGAGAATATATAAACATTGTGGGCCAAAAGTACCTAGCTTGAATGATTTTGGAGGTTGTGGTTTTGGCTTAAAAATTCCCACCCACTAGACCATCATGGAAATACTCAAGCATGTTAAAGTTACAATTAGTAAGAGGGGGGTTAATTAATGAGTCTAGATATTTCAATTTAAATTATAGTCCTTTAAAATTAATCAATCATCATATATCAACTTGATCAATAAGCATTATCAATACATTTCATACATTCATTGCATACACAAGATCAAACACATAACACATAGTTCATGTGGGAAACCCTCATGGGGAATAAAACCCACTCTCAAGCCTGAAACACAAATGGACTACTATCCTATAAGAAATTACAAACAAGAGATTGATCAACTCCTTTAGACCATCAAACCTTGATCATATCATCCTGACCAAATGTATTTAGTGAAACACTTGTTTCACAAGGAGTAACTACCCCTAAGGAATACCAAGTCCTTTAGACCCTCGTTTGAACACTTCCACCTTAATAATGATGTCTTTAACACATAAATATGGATCTTTGTTTATTTAACCCCTGCACAAACTCTCTCTCTCTCTCTCTATCTCAAATAGGCATCTCACATAGCCATGTCACAATCTCTCTCCTTCACTCAAACTTTCCTCATATGCACACTCAGACCTCTTCACATATCCTCAAAATATAAGAGCACTATTTTGACATTAAAAACATTACCTACAGGTCATACACATATTCAACAAATCATTCTGCTCATTAACTCAACCAATATCCACACTACCTATCCTTCACTCCACAACTCTCACATGCACCTTGCTCTAGTCTCTCTTACATACAAGTCTATAAACCAACACATTTGGTTTCACTATATATAGAGAAATCATGAATTAAAAAGATCACAATATTTCCTTATTAGCCATAAAACACGCCTTCATTTTAAGGCATCTCACATAGGTCACACTAAGCGTAATCCACTTTTTAATAGGCCTAAGTCACTTTCAGGTCCTATGGAGACCCATTTAACTCTTTGACACTTCTCTGAGCATAATAAGAACACATGACCACTTAAAAATAGATAGGTCCACTCTTTATGTCCCCTAAGACATCCTCAAATGATCATAGTCACCTTTTCTCATCTATGTTTATGCGCAATCAACTCAAACATAGACCTTATACACAGAAACACCATTATCAAACATACAATCAACTTATTAAGTAGTGTTCATACTCAAGATAGATTAATCACACCTCCAAAATACTCATAAAGCATCCTCATGGAGTCTAAAACACTCCCCAATAGCCAATTCATCAATATAAATCAAAACAAGCTCGAATAAGCTTCTTGAGTTACTTACAGTCCATGTATGAACACATAGTCAAATTAGAACCTTAATATATTTGTCTGTACACACTTTCATATCTTCAAATCAAGTTTATTAGATTCACCATGGAGTCCTCTTCATCTTTTATTTTTACAACATGAGCAAATTCATCTTGGATCAAAATTTATAGCCAAAATACATAAACTAGTTTTTCCCTTTGTTAAAATTCAAATATTTAAATGTCAATGGTCACATTTAAACTTCAAACACTATGCTCGCATCTCATGTCCTCGCTACTCAGATCAAATACACACCATCAATCTTATTTTATATTTAACATATAGGCACCAATGATCAAATGTTAAACCTCAGTCACTTTGACCTCATCTTGTAAAATCTTGTAATGTTGACTCCATGTGCTCCATCAATCTCTTTGAGATTGTCCTCACTTTAGCAATTATAGACAACTATCATTTTAACATATTGATTTTAATATGCACTATTGATCTTTATCTTTATAATTTCCCACTCACCATTGATCCTTGGAATAAGCTCGATCTTTATCTCTACTCAATGTTAAACATCGTGCACCTGTCCTCCTCTCATTACTTTTAGAATTCTTGGAGAAAATGTGCTCTATTGATCTTGCTCGAACTTTAACATGTGCAAAAATGACTATGGGAACCATTTAAATATACTTGGAAGGCCAACTTTGCACCTTAATAACTTCTTCTAAACTTACTCACATGATCTCAAATTTGGATCATATGATCTCCTCATATTGGAGAATCCAACCATATGTCAAACTACTCTTGAAACATTCGTGCATGTGAGATATATCACCATTAAAATGCCTTCTCAAAATATTCTATCACAGAGCCAACTATGTCAAAAACTTATCTGGGAGACCAAATTTGAAAATGCATAACTTTTTCTATGCTTTAGTGCATGATCTAAAATTTAGCACAAATAAACTAGGTTCAAAAATAAACAAATAGATATGATCACTATCTCCTAAAATGTCCACATGTGTAAGATATAACTTCATCAATATGCTTACTCGACTCTTCTTACCACATTACAAATTTGACTATGGGAAAACATTGTCAAAATGTTTGGGATCCCAACTTTACACTAACATATCTTTTGATGCGCAACATTTCATGACCTAAAATTTATAACATAAGAACTAAGAATAAAATTGAACAAACCCATATGACCATTTCCTTTTGACTCACCCACACATGGTAATGGTGACATAATCAAATTGCCTTCTTATATTTTCTACCACTAGATCCAAACTATCTAGATGAAAATTATGGACTACCAAATGAATTCCACTTATGCACACAAGCTCTCCAATCATCCTTGAACATCTCTATCCATACCAAAATTGAATATCAACTAAGCCAACTTCAAGCACACTAGAACAAGCACATTACACACTTTGTCATTGTTACTTAGGCTATCAAAGCACCTCATCCACTCACTAGGGCACTTCCATGATATCAATATGACATCACTAAAAAATCTTTATCAATCTCCCCCTTTTCCATTGATGTCAAAAAACATCATATACATCAATATACATCTCACCTTCTCTATCTTCAAGCACTCCCACAACAACAACTTTCTCTCCCTTTGACACAATGACAAAGTGGGCACCAACTGATCTTGAAGACTTGAAAATACTATAAATAGGAAAGGACCATATTATAAATATGATTCAAACTCCACCTTAACTTGAGCCTACTTCTACTTGCCTTGATAACTTCATCTTTCTTTATGCCAACACTCTTCTTCAACCAAGCACTATAACAAACTTCCTTCACAAACTTACTAACTAATTAGGCCTCCAACTTGACAAAAAATTGAATAACTTGAGAACCACAAACCTTCAAATCTATATGAATATTTTATTGATAACCCATTTGGACCATTCAACATATTAAGAATCCTCATATCTCAACTCATAAGGCAGACCACTTTTCTAGCAAAGCCCAAAACCTTAGAATCTTAAAACAAATAATGTCAAATCAGCATCTTCTAGTCCATGTCCACTTCTAAAACTTCTTTTACACATAGAGACAACCATTACATGCTTCTATACCAAGATTTGAGCTTCCACACCATTGGGAACCTTAAATTTCTATAACCCATTTTAGGACCTGCAAGCTCTTAAGCAAAAATTGGGAAATCTAAGAGCTAACACAAATCTCTATTTTGACTTTAACATACCTTTAGATCATAAAACCAACTAGAGCATGATATAATAAGGTAAACAGACCTTTCTATGCAAAATGATCATCTTAATAAATCATAAATCCTCCTTTGCCATTTGGGAATCTTAAACCTGACCCTATAAACTACTCCATATATAGTTATCAACATCATGACATCACCTCAACGTATTTTCCACCTGGACATACCTCTTGTAACTAAGAATACATAAATCTTGTCTTCTAAGATCATCTCAAGAACACCATAGCAATTCCTGATTTTCTAATGAAATGATTCTCTTTAAGAATCATAGATAGAGACATCCTTTGCACCACAATACTCTAAATCAAAGTAAAGCTAGGAGTAGACACATCTCCTCAGTAACCACTATAATCCTCTTATAGCTATAACACTTCTTGCTATTGTTCTTATTCTTCTTACTCTAAACTATGACAACTGGTTCTTCTTTTATATCACTCTCCTTTTCTTCAAATATATATTTGATAATACATGGAACAACTATGGAATCTTGACATACCTTTTTATTTGAAGAATCAACCTTACAGCTTGAAACCTCATCACTTTCAACATGAGTAGCAAATGAGATCTCTTCACACTCTTCAAATTTTAAAGCATTCTCCACCATATTAAACATATTACTTAGACCTACAGACTCATCATAAGTCCTACTTACCACCTTTGGTCTCCATGAGTTAACTTGTCTGCTTCCATGCACTCTGTGAGCCTGATTGAACCTATTCTGACTTGTAGGCCTTTTCTTATAGAACCTATAAATGTGACCTCTTTGTTCACAATTGAAGTATGCCATACTTTTTTCAAGAAGCTCTTTTTGCCTTTCTAGATTTTGACAAAATCTTGCAATGTGTCCTAGTTCATAACAATTGTAGCACTCAATATCTCTTGAAGGAAACTCAACTTGTCTTACCTTACATGGAAAATATTTTAAAAAGTGTCCCACATAATGATAGTTGAAACACTCAACTTTGCTTACACCTTTTTATTAATGATTTTTATCATATTTCCATGCAAATTCATTCTTAACAAGTCTTATGCATTCTCTATCCCTATGACCAAATTGATTACATGTGTAGCAGTAACCATTGAAACTTGCATACATTATGGCATTCACTTGTCTAATCTAATTTATATTCATTATGCCCACACCTTCATTCCTTATCTAATGATTTGTCTTCTAAGTTAGATTGTCCTTGTTCACATTAGTCTTCATTTTGTCAAGTTTTAATCTCTAGTTCTTCTTTATATCCAAGACCAGTCTTATTAGTTGTATGCTTTTGATCATTCAAAATATTGTCTAGATCACTTTAGCTCTTTTAAAATCTCACAAATGGCATTACCTTACTGTTGACCAAATTTCAGTCCTATAGGCCAAAATTTGGGCCCCCCTCTCCTTTTCCTTGCAAGAGTCTTTCGATCTAGGTCCTAGATAGTTCATCCCTTAACTGCCTTATGCAATTTTTCTTGATAGGTCATTTGCCATGAAAAAACCAAGTGTTTTCCTCTTTTGCTTACCAAGTGATTTTGGGTTTGATAGGAAAGAGTTGACTTGAAACTCAATTTGGTCTTAGATGCTTAACAAGGTAAGTAAATTACTTCAAAGGGCTTTTTATTGGAAAAATGGACCAAGTTCAAAAGGCCAAAGGGTCATTTGCAAAAATTCTAAAGGGTAGGTGCCCTTGTGGAGGGCACTTAGGTAGCAAGCAGGACCTTTAAATTTCTTTCGAAAGGTAACTTTGGATGCCAAGGTGCCCTTGCAGGGCTAGGTGATGAGCAAGGTGGACCTTTTCAAAATTCTAAAAGGCAACTTTGGACTCAAATTGCCCTTACGGAGGGCAGCTAGTCAAATCAAAAGGGCAAGGTAGAAGGCCCAAAAGGAACTTGCCCTTCAGAAAAGGTAACAGGCCAAAAGAGAATTCCTTTGGACATTTTATCTGAAGGAAATCCAAGGAGGAAGACCCAAGGAAGAATTATTTCAAACAAAATGTCTGAAGGAATTCCTTCAAACATTTTATCTAAAAAAAATTAGAAGATCAAAAATTTGAAGGGTAGGTGTCCTTGCAGAGAGAATTTGGCTTTGAAAGAGGACCTTTTCATTTGTTCTAAATGGTCACTTTCCCTTCAGACAAGTTCATTTGTAAAATTCCAAAGGAATTATCTTAGGGGGTGATAGGCCCATGAACATCAAATTCAAGGTAGTAAGCTAACTGTTTGGATTTAAATGTCTGGTGACAAGCCCACGAATGT
This sequence comes from Torreya grandis, assembly GCA_037957365.1. NCBI lineage: Eukaryota > Viridiplantae > Streptophyta > Pinopsida > Cupressales > Taxaceae > Torreya > Torreya grandis. Next base: position 1,381,091 of record JARHVA010004731.1, on the reverse strand, counting down.
CAAATTCAAGGTGGTAAGCTAGCCATTGGGAAGTAATCAAAGAAGAATTCTTTTAGACATTTTTTCTAAAGGAACAAAGGAAAGAAATCCTAAAGGCCTACCAAATAAAATCCAAGAGTGCAATGAAGAAAAATAATAATTCTTTTAGATATTTTATCCCAAAGAATTCAAAGGCCTGAGAGCCCAAGGAATGACTCAGTGAATAGCCAAAGAAAGGAGCCCAGGAGGAGATTCATAAGTGCTGAGAGCCTAAATTGTCAGGAAAAAGGGAAAAATAGTAAGGAAGGAGAAAATAAAGTAGGTAACCCACAATGTGGTCACGCACATATGAGACCAAAGCTCAAAAATCTCTAGGTGGCATAGTAAGTCAAAACACATACCCAAGGATTAACCAGACCAGGGCAGGTGGCATAGGAGTCATCAGTGGGAGAAGTAAATACACTTAGGTGAAATAATCTCCACTAAAAACCAATAAAGTGATTAGTTTTGAGCATTGAAGAGAAGTGGCCAATGTTTTCTTGCTTTACCATTAATGAATAGCTAGTTGCACTCAACTTTGAAGAGAGCATAGCCTAGTCAACATAATTTGCGGATGGCCTTATCAATTGCTAGGAGGAGTAACCGATGCTCTTATAGGCTTGGACATCAAGGGTAGTGACTTAAGCACCTACATCATGGCCTTCCCATACATATTTAAGAGGAGATGAAAATAACATGGGGTTATGGGTGCTACATGAGTGATTAATATAGCATGGGTTTCTTTCCCTTAACTGGTCAATGGTTTGTTTTCCAAGTTCCTTATTATTGGGTGAATATTTTGTCACTCGCTAACTGATGGGAAAAATAGGTTGTTTCAACCATAGCATAGGGAGATTTATCGGCCAAATGTGCAGGTCAACCACATCAAAAGGGAACAAATCTCTCCTCTCATCAAGGGGAGGTTCCCTATAAATATGAGGTGTTATATACTATATATATAAGCTGAAAATAAGACTCAGGGGTAGGACAACACCATCCATCTCTCTTTTTTTAGAGATGATGTTCACAGATCAAAGGAGAAATCCTAGGTAATTGTTAAAGGTACTTCTCTTCTTTTAAAAGTAATATTCAGTCAATAGCCAGATTCCTTCCTGGTAATAATTGTAACCATGAGAAACCCATGAAAGCACAAAGTCTTTCATTTCTTCCCTCACTGAAATAGGACGTAGTAACATAGTATAATGAAGTGTATCACAAAGTCTCCACCTCAACTACCAAAGAGTGAAATATACGAAGGACAATAGGGGCACAAAGTCATCTTAAGATCCTTTACACAAAAATAGAAAAAAAAACATGCTAAAGATAATTGTGGCAGCACAAAGTCTCTCCACAGTCAACTTTAGGACACTTTCCTGATTACTTCCACTAGTTCTGCTCATTAAATTAATTGGACAAGAATGCTTCTAGGAAATAGACATAAGAACAATTTCCTAAATAACACAAGCTATTCCAGTACAAAGTCTGAAAGGTCACTTGTTTTCTCATTCAAATAAAGAAATACGATTAACAATCTGAGCTCAAAGTCTCAGCAAATGCCTTTCAATTTGGGTAGAGTTTTAATTCTAATAATAAAAAGATCTCTTTTACATAAAATAAGAGATTACAATATATAGCACTCTAGGAAAGACTTAGGCACTTTGTTTCATGGAATGGCCCATGCTACATTCAATGCCTTGAATGCATTTTCAGTTCTATGAAGGGGCCATGCTAGAATAGAACATCGGCGTTAACTTTGGTGTATAGAATCATCTCGAATGTCTTCTCCTCAGCATGGGTCATTTGGACTATTTCCAGATATGTGTGTGGTTATCCACTCACTTTTATTCAAAGGGATAAAAATAGGTCACACCTTTGAATGTTTGCACACTTAGATGTCTACTTGGTGGACTGTTCCACCTACTAGAATAAGTCCCCTATAGATATTTTAGTATCTCTTATAGCTTTCCCCCTATCCTATTGAAATTTGAGCTCTTGAGCTATCTTCTTACCTTTAGCAGGCTCTTTTGGCTCTTTCTTTAGCTATTCACTGAGATTTGTCTTCAGGTTCCATGCCATATTTGAAAATAAATGGGCATTTCATTACCCTAAATTTGACGTCCATGGGGACGTCATTGGTCACTTGGTCACTTGAACCACGTTAAACCTTAAACCTTTAAAGTGCATTGGTTCAATGGTTCAATGGTTTAGACGGTCCATTTTAGCTCCTTGGTTCAATCGACTCCTTTGTTCAATTGGCTTCTTGGTTCAATCAGTTCCTTGGTTCAATTGGCTCCTTGGTTCAATCAGCTTCTTGGTTCAATCAATTCCTTCATTCAATTTGCTCCTTGGTTTAATCAGCTGAACCATTTCTTTGAACTTGTCTCTGAAATATTATGCTTCCTTCCTTCGCTTGAAGCTTCCCTTAAAACTTTGAAATTCCTTGAACCTTTGAACTTTGAACCATTTTGGTTCAAAGTTCAATGGTTCATTCTCTTTCTCAAAATCCTTTGGTCCTTCAAAGTTTTTGGATCCTTTTCTTTTTTGTTAAACTCATTGAAATTTTGAACTTTGAACCATTTTGTTTCAAGGTTCAATTAGTTCAACCTTTCTTTCTTAGCTCTTAAAATCCTTCATTCTTATAAGTCTCTCAAACTTTATTGAACTTGTTGAACCTTTGAACTTTGAACTCTTTTGGTTTAAGGTTCAATCGGTTTAACCTTTCTTTCTTAGCTCTTTGAATCCTTCATTCTTCTAATTCTCTCAAACTTTATTGAACTCGTTAAACCTTTGAACTTTGAACTCTTTTGGTTCAAGGTTCAATGGTTCAATCTTTTGTTATTCGAAGTCTTATTTTCTTTAAGTCCTCTGAAGTCATTAAACTTATCGAAGCAGTTGAACTTTAAACTTTTTGAAGTGCTTAACTCTTTAAGTCTACTGATGTCCTTGAACCTTTAAACCCGTTGAACCTTTGGAGGCACGGTTCAATGGTTCAATGGTTAAATATTTTGTTTGAATCCCACTGATAAGTCTTTTGATTGAACTTTGGCATTGAACCAGCCTTGAAATGCCTAAGTGTTGGGAACTTGTTTCTTTGTGAGAGCTCACCTGTTGAAGTTATTGAACATGTTGAACCTGTAAGTCCTTTAGCTAAAAATGCTTGAATAATTGAAGAATTAGAGTGTTCAGAACATTTTTTGAGAATGGAAGAAAGAATTTTGGCCTGCAAGACCAATATAGTTGATATGTTGTCCCCAAAAATGAGTGACAGATTTTGGGAACAACAACTGGCTCCAGTTGGGGAACTTCCATCGATTGTAAAAACAATCAAAGGGAGTAGAATCCATAATCTCCAATGCCTTTAAGTATGCCATTGGGTTACAAAGTCATGCTACCCAAAAAGAAAGGTGCCAAAAATAAATGAAAACAAGCAACATAAAATAGAACTAAAGACTATATAAATATACAAATGTACAACCAGACTTATCTGATACTTTAAGAATTGAAGTGCTTCAGATGCTACCCACTTTGAGGCAATGAAAATGGTGTTCCATCCTGATAAACCAGTAAGAAACCATTTTCTCCCTAGAATATGTGATGGGCGAATGGAACTCTCCACCAGGAATCACATTTTTTGTGCACTCTTTTTGGTTCTCTCTTCTTGCCCCATGGCAAGATGTGGTCTCCAATCTAAAAACCATAAATCCATGCTCTCTTGGTGAAGAGTTTCTTTTCCTAACTTTGGCACGCAATAGTTTGGTTCAGTACCATAGCTTGTTGCTCTTCTGGTCTAGTGAAGCACATGATTTGATTGTCATCATCAAACACTTGACAAACCATCAGCTTAGCATCTCCTTTGGTATGAAGGAGCTTTACACCTTTGTCTTGAGCAACCTTCAACCTGACTAATAGAGATTCATACTCGATAGTGTTGTTGGTGTTACTGAACTGCAACTTGTATGAAGAAGGAAAAATATCTCTTTGAGGAGATATCAACACAATCTTAGCTCCACCACTGGTAGAAGAATTGCTGCCATCAAAGTCCAGGATCCGAACATCATCAAAAACTGATCTTCTATCAAATTTTTCTTTATTAGAGAGGGAAGATCCTTTTTTATCTATACTACAGCCTACCAATTCTTTTGATGTCTTATTTGAATCAATTATTGGACTGCCACCTACAAGACTTTTGTCTACTGTAACAAGAACATCTTTAGTAGACAAAAAATAATTACCCCTGCCTAAGGACTCAAATAGAATTTGAGATTTAGGAGCTGACATTTGGGTGACAACATATTTTGCCTCCTCAGGAAGTAGCCTCTACATGACACCCTTGATAGAGATCCTCGCTTCAGACAGGTTCATACTTAACTCGCCACCAACATATTTGCAAAAATTTTGCCTAAGAAGAATGTCATAAGAGGTTAAGACATCAGCCACCAGGACTGTCATCTTAATCCTTTTATTTGAGAATTCCACAAATGCAAATTGGGTGTCCTTGATTTGTCTCAGTAATGGCACTTATTTGTTCTCCATGGAGAAACATCTCCCAAATTTCTTGGTTAGTGTGAGTCCAAGAGATTCTGCCACTTTGGCAGGCATGACATTGTCAAACACACCTGAGTCTATGATGAAATTATTCAACTAGTGTCCATTTATCAGCAGGGAGACATAAAATGGTTCTATCCTCCTGGGAGCAGCAGGAGGAGTAATGACAAGGTTATTTTGGGTGGTTGTGGGAGTCACCTTTGGAAAAATTGGTCCTACAGGGATGATTTTATTCTTTACACACTAAACCAACTTATCTAGTTGCTCAGGGTTGGATTGCAGGAATTCAAATTTAGACATTTGAATTTTGGTTTTCTTGACATGGTCGATTATATAAAATGTCTGAAATGAATTTGGAATAGGGGAAGGTAGTTCATCCTTTTAGTTTTTAGGAGGGGGTACTGATATGTGAAATTAAAGTTGAAGGTGAAGGCATACTTGAGGTACTTACTTTTTTAGGGATAACTGGGTCCTTGGATTGAAAAGGCAGAGTGGTTCCCCACTTAGAAATTGAAATTGTTGGTTGAGATCACTCCTCTAGTTTTTTCTTATTAGCTTGTTGGGCTAACTAGTTCTAGGACTGGGTGAATATAGTGTATGATCCATCAAACACTTCACCTTTACTTTTGGGTTCATCCTGGTAATTCAGGAAACCAATGTTGGAGTCACCAGCTAATTCATCTTGGTCTTCCACAAAGAGATCAGTGCCATCTTCCTAGTTCAACTCAGATTGGAAAGAAAATTTTGATTCTATTTCAAGGTATCCAACTGTTGAGTTGGTTGGTGTTGCTTTAATATCAAGTTTCCCTTGAGGGGGAGGAAGATAATTTGGCTACCCTTGATTCCTGGTAGCGTTGCCTTGGTATGACTGATTTGGAAAATTCCTCCTTGGTATATCTCAGTATGAAGAAAGAGCAAACATTCCTTACGCCATTTGCTTTCTAAGAGCTAGCAACTCATTTACCAACTTTTGCACCATTAGATCAGTGGTGCTTGTAGATGGATATTCAGAGGATGAAGAAGATTTACCTCTGTTAGGATCTCTTCTTATTTTTTCTGCCAAGATAAGATCATCTTCCACCTTAGTGGCTAAATCTTGAGCTGCAACAAGGTCTATGTGTCCACCCTGTCTTAGCAAAAAACTCACTTCAGGAGACTAAGAGTTGATGAAGAAGCATTTGAGATTCTCAATTGTTAGCTGAGAAAATATAGGAATCATGTTCCTTAGCTTGTCAAACTTAGCTATGAAGTCCCTCATAGGTTCATGAGGCTCCTTCTTCATCTATGTGAGTTGGGCCAGCAGGGCATGCACATCCTCTGCAGGCTTGAACCTTGCTTCAAAATTGGCTTTGAGAGTGTTCCAGTCAGTCACCATTTGTGCTTGCAGATGATAAAACTAGTCTATAGTAGAACCTTGTAAAGTTTCTATGAACAACCTGACTGCTACATCTTCATATTCCACACCTATCACACTACAAGCTATGTTGAAGGCTGTAATATGTTCATCAAGAAGATCTCTCCCATCACCAAATAATTTGGGGAAATTCTTCTTTGAATTGTGAGGTAGCTCATGTAGAGGTGGAGTTAGATTGAGTGGGCCAAAAGAGTTACCCCAAGGGCCTTGAACTACCATGATTTGACTACTAAAGGGAGGGATAACAAATGTCTGAGGGGCATGTATTGACAAAGCTTTGCTAACAATAGAAATGGACACTTTGCCTAGTAATGGAAACATGTTTTTGGTAGGAGGAAAGCTCATGGTTCACTAAAGATGAGATGGAGAAGGAAACAGGTCAAAATCACTTTGTTGTGCCAACTTGAATACAGGGTCAACAATCCCTTTAGCTCTCTGGCTTCCAGTATACTGTGGATCTGCCAGAGTGTAAAGTAAAAATGGAAAAGAATTGGCACTACTTCAATTTGAAGCTTGAGGCTTCAAACTATGCGTTCTTCCCCAGTAGAGTGACCAAAAACTATTGGGTGAATATTTTATCACTAGCTAACTAATGGGAAAAATAGGTTGTTTCAACCACAGCATAGGGAGATTTATCAGCCAAATGTGTAGGTTGACCACATCAAAAGGGGACAAAGCTCTCCTCTCATCAAGGGGAGGTATCCTATAAATATGAGGTGATATATACTATATATATAAGATGAAAATAACACTCAGGGGTAGGGCAACACCATCCATCTCTCTTTTTTTAGAGATGATGTTCACAGATCAAAGGAGAAATCATGGGTAATTGTTGAAGGTACTTTTCTTCTTTGAAAAGTAATATTTAGTCAATAACCAAATTCCTTCTTGGTAGTAATTGTAACCATGAGAAACCCATGAAAGCATAAAGTCTTTCATTGCTTCCCTCATTGAAACAGGGCGTGGTAACATAGCAAAATGAAGTGTAGCACAAAGTCTCCACCTCAACTACTAAAGAGTGAAATATACAAAGGAAAATGGGGGCACAAATTTGTCCCAAGATCCTTTACATAGAAATAGAAAAAATAAACATGCTAAAGACAATTGTGGCATCACAAAGTCTCTCCACAGTCAGCTTTAGGACACCTTCCTGATTACTTCCACTAGGTATGCTTGTTAAATTAAATAGACAAGAATGCTTCTAGGAAATAGACATAAGAACAATTTCAGCACAAAGTTTGAAAGGTCACTCATTTTCTCATTCAAATAAATAAATATGATTAACAATCTGAGCTCAAAGTCTTAGGAAATGCCTTTCAATTTGGGCAGAGTTTTGCTTTCAATAACAAAGAGATCTCTTTTGCATAAAATAAGAGATTACAATATATAACACTCCAAGAAAGACTTGGGTGCTTTGTTTCATGAAATGGCCCATGCTACATTCAATGCCTTGAATGCATTTTCTATTCTGTGAAGGGGCCATGCTGGAATAGGGCATCGGCCTTAGCTTTGGTGTACAAAATCATCTTGAATGTCTTCTCCTTAGCATGGGTCATCTGGTCTATTTCAAAATATGTACACAACTATCCACTCACTTTTATCTAAAGGGAGAAAAATAGTACACGCCTTTGAATGTTTGCACACTCAGATGTCTACTTGGTGGACTGTTCCACTTACTAGAATAACTCCCCTATAGATATTTTAGTATCTCCTGTAGCTTTCCCCCTTTCATATTGCAATTTGAGCTCTTGGGGTATCTTATTACCTTCAACAGGCTCTTTCAGCTCTTTCTTCAATTGTTCATTGAGTTTTGTCTTCAAGTTCCATGCCATATTTGAAAATAAATGGGCATTTCATTACCCTGAATTTGACATCTGCGGGGACGTCATTGGTCACTTGGTCACTTGAACCACGTTGAACCTTGAACCTTTGAAGTGCATTAGTTCAATGGTTCAATAGTTCAGATGTCCATTTTGGCTCCTTGGTTCAATTGGCTCTTTGGTTCAATCGGCTTCTTGGTTCAATCGGCTGAACCATTTCTTCGAACTTGTCTCTGGAATCTTCCACTTCCTTCCTTCGCTCAAAGATTCCATTCAAACTTTGAAATTCCTTAAACCTTTGAAATTTGAACCATTTTGGTTCAAAGTTTAATGGTTCATTCTCTTTCTCATAATCCTTTGGTCCTTCGAAGTTTCTGGATCCTTTTCTTTTCTATTGAACTCATTGAACCTTTGAACTTTGAACCATTTTGGTTCAAAGTTCAATCGGTTCAACCTTTCTTTCTTAGCTCTTTGAATCCTTCATTCTTCTAAGTCTCTTGAACTTTATTAAACTCATTGAACCTTTGAAATTTGAACTCTTTTGGTTCAATGTTCAATCGGTTCAACCTTTCTTTCTTAATTCTTTGAATCCTTCATTCTTCTAAGTCTCTTGAACTTTATTGAACTCATTGAACCTTTGAAATTTGAACTCTTTTGGTTCAAGGTTCAATGGTTTAATCTTTTATTCTTCGAATTCTTCTTTTCGTTAAGTCCTCTGAAGTCATTGAACTTTTTGAAGCAGTTGAACTTTGAACTTGCCGAAGCGCTTAACTCTTTAAGTCTACCGATGTCATTGAACCTTTGAACCTTTGGAGGTGGGGTTCAATGGTTCAATCATTCAACCATTCAATCTTTTGTTTGAAGCCCACTGATAATTATTTTGACTAAACTTTGGTGTTGAACTAGCCTTGAAATGCCTAAGTGTTGGGAACTTGTTTCTTTGTGAGAGCTCGCCTATTGAAGTTGTTGAACCTGCGAGTCCTTTAGCTAAAAAATATTGAATAATTGAAGAATTGGAGCATTCAAAACATTTTTTGAGAAGGGAAGAGAGAATTTTGGCCTACAGGATCAAAATATTTGATATGTTGTCCCCAAAAATGAGTGATGGATTTTGGGAATAACACTTATATAATTGTAACTTCTCATTTTGAAGAGGATCTCTCAGCATTATATGGTGAAGCCTTTACCTTAAATCAAAAGAAGCATTTTACCTCCATTTGAGCTTGCACTTTTGCATATGTCTATGGTATCATCTTATGTTTAGTCATTTTCTTTAATGCTTTCATAGGTTTATACCAGCATATCTAGTGTATTGTGAATTCTTCTATGCAAGTTAACAAGAAGTGTCCAACTCGAAGTATAGGCACATATGAACAGACCATCTAATAGTGTGTCTTTATATTACCTCTAGTAGATTCTTCCTCCCCATACCCCCATAAGATCCCCTATTGAACACTGATGTAGTCATTTTCTTATTCAAATGAAGTGTCTATTTGCTTCTCTTTGGTGTAAAGTATAGGTAAAAGCTGAGTATACCAACTAGTTTGGTGAATTACCACATTTGTTAGGTTCTATTTTTTAGTTTTTCTCTCTCTTTTCACCCACCCCATTATTAGAAGTAGGAAATATAGGGTCTCAAGGTGCATCAAGGGGAGATAGCCCCTAATCTAGAGATTCATCCCTCAAGTTTTCCACCCACAACACGAGGAATGTTTTCATTGTGTTGTGTGGAGGAAGGGATATAAGTATCCTTTTAGAGGGTGAAATCCATATCATCAACAATTTTTGGCATGTTTAGTGGGACCAAATTTTATGTCCTACAAGTATTAGGATTGGTGTTGGTCCTATTATTTTAAAAAATCCAAAATAAGGAGCTATAATCTGGCACCTAGTGACTCCATTTCAGGAACTCGGTCTCTGGTTAATGATCAACCTGGCATCCCATGCCTAAGGTCATCACAAGATCTTCTTCTAGGGGTGTCCATTTTGAATTTATTGAGTTGCCTTTAAACTCAACAAAAAGGTTAAGGTTTTCAACTACTCATCCTTACATATCAAGCCACTTTCCCAAACTAGTCATAAAATATGCATACTCAAAGAGCCCCTGGTTGAATCCTTTCATAGCCATGGCTTTCCCTTTTGTGGCCTTCAATGGTTAGACTCCCTTGAACCTTCTCTAGTATGATCCAATTCCAATGATAGCTCTCAAAAGTGTTCCTCCCTTTATTGGAGAGGGCCCAATCACTGCTATCAAGCATATCAAAAATATATCCAATCTCTGTAACATTCATAATAGCACTAAGGAAAATGTAGCCATCAAATTCCTAACTTTGTCCTTCAAAGGGAAGCTTTTAGACTAGTATGGGACCTTTACTATGAAATCAGTTGGCTCATGGAATGAGTTAGGGACCCTCTTGACAAATAGGTTTAGGGAAAAAAGTGACCATTTATCTCTAGTTGAGCAACTGACCACCATGAAGAGAGCTCCACATGAATTTATGCAAGATTTTAACACTAAGTTCCAAAAGACTTGGGACAAAATCTCAATTCTTGTGAGGCCAACCCCAAGCTATGATTTTCTTTACTAATTGAAGGCCCTGAATAGTGACATTATTGTCATGATTCAGTCCATGGGTGGACATATTCTGCCCACTACTTATGAAATAGCCATAACTACTGAGAATTACCCAGTTCAAGCAGGAAAGATAGCTCCTAGACATCATATGCCACTCTTTCCTAATTTTCAGCCCTCAATTCAGCCTACTACACCCATTCTAGCTCCTCTACCTAATGTAGAGAGGTTAGATGTTATCGCTATAAATGATCTCCATGAAGTTAAGACCATGTTGCAAAGTGTTACCAATAAGTTAGTTTTTTCAAGAGGCAACAAGCTCAAGGTTATTGGTCAAATCAAGGATACCAATAGTTTGGGCAGACAAATAGGCCTCCCTTTCAAAATTATAATCAAGGGTAGGTTTAAATTATACAAGTCAAGACTTATCAGAGATATTATCCAAATACCCCTTCATCTTCTAAGGCTCTTGTCCCCACTCAAAATAATTTTGTATAGGGGTAGCCCAATTATCCACCCTTGGGGCATGGTCAAGAATAGGTTGCTTATGCCAATGAGCTACCAAATCAAATCATGGTTGTACAAGGTGATCAAGTATCCCAATTCTCAATTTTTAAGATGTCAACACAACTTGGGATGTATAGTACGTAGGCTCAATTTGATTCAACTCTTATGAATCACATAGAAGGAAAGTTCTACATAGTCAACTATGTGGGGAGCAAAAGTGACCAAAATGATTGTGTTATAGCTAACACCAAGTCTAAAATGAGAGCTATGGATGAAACCCAAGCAGCTACTTAGGCACTTGTAGCATCTCTTTCACCATAAGTAAATCAAATTTTTCCAAATTACAGACCGTCGGTTGTAGCTTCAACTCCTTAGGTTTCACTACCAGTTACAAATGTCCCCAAGGAGACCTATAAGGGGGGAAATCCTTCAATCAATGTAGTAGACCAAATTAATAATTTGCACATGAACATCTCATTGTGGGATTCTTTAGCACTACCAAGGAAAAAGGATATACTTCAAAAGGAATTACATGGGCCAGGTGAGCAAGTTACCCTAGCCAAAAGTGATAATGTGTTAATATTAAATGGAGCTCCTCCCATGGCAGGTCAAGCAAAGAAGGATGAGAAGTTTCTTCCCTTCTATTTGTCCCTAATTATTAGTGATTTCTTGGTCCATAATTACATTATTGATAGTGGAGTAAGCACCTCAATTATGCCCAAATGCATAGCTGATAAGATAGGCCACAAATAAGAGCAAATGACAAAAGGAGTTCTACAGTTGGATGGATCACCAACTAGACTCTGGGAGTGGTAAGAGGCTTGAATCTGACTCTCCATGCCTATCTAACCTTCTTAATTCCCCATGATGTAGTAGTGGTAGATGTTCCTCCTTACTTTTCTCTTTGTATATCAAGGGATTTCAAATCCAAGATAGGTGGATACAAGGCAGCCAATTGGTCTTACATGGTTTTTAGGACAAATTATGGAACTAAGGTGAAGATTGAGTCAAATCCCATCCATAAAGATCACCTGGAGCCATACTCACCCAAAGTAGTGAATGTCAACTACACCATCATTAATGAAGAAGAGCTCCAGGTGGACCAATCTCCATCATCTTCCCTTGTAGGAGTTACTAACCTGCTCTTAGATGAATGGGGAAATGACAATTTTGAGCATAATCCTTACAATTTCATCAAAGAGGCTGGTCTTGGAGTCTACTACATGCATGAGAAAGATGATTTCATACCAAATTTGATGAAGGCAGACCAAGAGTACTATGGTTTGTGGTAACTATTCTTTGATGGATCTAAAAGCAAGTTAGACACTGGTGGTGGAGAAATGTTGGTTTCACATTCAAAAGAGAAATACTCTCAACTTTTAGGTTATAGTTCTCCTACACTTACAATGTAACAAAGTATGAAGCCCTTGTTCATGGTTTAGAATGGGCAAGGAAGAGAGGAATCAAAGAATTACAAGTGTTTGGAGAGAATGATTTGATTGTGAACCAGGTGAGGGATCAAAACTTGACCAAGAACTCCCTACTCAAATCTTACAAGCACAGAGCATGGGACCTAAAGGAGAGCTTCACTACTTTCAACATCACTTCCATCCCAAGAGAGGAGAACAAGCATGTGGATAGACTAGCAACAGTTGGTGCTCAGTTTGATATCCCAAAGGGTGTGAGACAAGGTAAGAATTAGCACCATTTAAAGTTGATAGTGATGCCCTCCATACCAGACAATGTCACCAATTAGAAAGTGTTTAAAATTGACTATAAAATAGCACTTTTCTTGTAGGAGGAAGATGAGTTTGCTTCTAAAAATTAGTCCAAGCTATAGTAGTACTATGATAGGCAAATTATTCAGCTAAAAACTAACATGCTTCCCAAAGGTTTGGTAAATCTTAAGAGCCTCTTCAATTAAGATGACCAACTCAAGAAGGACAAAGCAAGCATGTCAACTAAGAAAGAAAATTGTGAGAGATTAGATATTTACAAGGATAAGCTACTTGCACTTGGGAAGGTATGTACCAATGAAGAAAAGCATGCTTTCATCATGTTATGCCAAGAGTTTGCCGATGTCTTTACTTGAGAGTATGGTGATTTGAATGGGTTTGAGCCAAGCTTGGCCCAGCACACCATTGAGTTGGAAGAAGGTGCCAAACCCATCAAGAAAAAGCAAAGGCCAATCAATCCAAAGATTGAGCCTCTCATGAGGAAGGAACTCACCAAACTGATTGAATCTAAGATCTTCCTTATTGATCTGGGAAACGATTTGGGTGACCACTCGGGTGACAGAAATGATCCGAGTAACAATTTGGGTGACCATTCGGGTGATAGTTAATTCCTCAAATTTTGTATTGTTTTCATTCTTAGAAGTCACATTGTCGATGATAGTGATTTCCTCGAGCCATTATGTCCTCAAGCACTGTACTATTTTAATTATTTTATTTCTATTGAGCCACTCAATCTTAAATCATCACCCACTAATTCCTCGAGCCACTCAATCCCCTGATGTTTTCAAAATATGTATAAATGCATTGTAACCCAAAAAGGGAAGGCAGACATCTCTTCACAGAGATAAGCCTATATTTGTATTGTGATTTTTTAAGTAATGTGATGTCTCTTCTCAGAGAATTCATTGTTATTGTGTTATTTCTATGCTATTGAAATATTCATCAACCAAAACTTCTATGTTTTGGATCAGTGGTATCAAAGTGGTTTATTTTGAGAGTGTATGATCTGGAGGATGAGGTTAGGATACAGGAAACTTGGGTGGGAAGTGACAGAGCTTCCAAATGCTCCATCTGTGTGCCCTAAATGACTTCAAATGGTAGATGACACCGAGACATCTGATCCTTTCAAGGAAATGGTGAATGAATCCCTCCAATGGCAACAAGCGTAGATGTTAAAACAATTTTCTCATATTCTTCAAACACTTCCAATGGGAAATTTTGGCTCCACAGCTACACATCCTGGCTCCTCATCGAGGGAACTTCCTTTCAGTGCCCTAACACCCTTCAAGGTTTAGGTAAATTTTGATATTCCCACATTTGAAGGTAAAATCAATGCTGATGTAGTGGAAAATTGGTTGGATCAACTGTCTTCCTACTTCACTATAAATAAGTTCACTGATGGAGAAAAGATCACTTTTGCTCTTTTGAAATCATCATTGCCCATGAAAAATTGGTGGGAAGTATACAAAAAGAGGTTCAGTATAGATATCATTGGCCTTGGGGTGGAACCTACTTGGGATGATTTTATGGAAGTAGTAAAAGAAGAATACTATCCCATCGGAGTGTATGATGATCTGTACATATAGTGGCAACAACTTATCTAAGGTAGGGACCAATCCATTCAAGATTACACAGACACTTTTCATTCTTTGTCTACAAGACTGGGCATTCAAGAAAGTGAGAAACATAAAACTCTCAAATATCATGGTAGACTACAATGATACATACAGGGGGAAATGGAACTCTTCAATTTGGAAACCCTCGATGAGGCTTATAAATTTGTAGTGAAGATTAAACAAAAGCATGGCAAGAAGAATACGAAGAGTCAACCTTCAAAATGGAAAAGTGACAAAGAAGGTCAAACATGAGGCCAAAATTAGAAGTAGAAGGAGTTTCAAGATAAGAAATCCCAAAAGGGGAAGGCTGGAAAATGGTGTGATCACCACAAAATTGGAACTCACTCCAAAGAATAATGTTGAGCCATCAAGTCACTACTCTCTGAGTCATAATTCTTGACGTCTATTACTCTTCCTCATACACAACCTACAGTCGAAGAAGATGAAGAAGAAATTATAGATGCTGAGCCTGACACCATCATCACTTCATCATAGACTCATGAGGAAAGACTAGATGACAAATAAAGATTATTTCACTCCAAATTATGGGTAAAAGGTAAGCCTCTACATTTCATTCTTGATAGTGGGAGTTAAAAGAATTTAATCTTTGCTAAAGTTGTGAAAAGTCTAGATCTATCCATGAAGCCTCATCCAAAGCCCTATAGTATTGGGTGGTTGAGCCCAGGGAGAGACCTTCGTGTCACCCATTAGTGTCTTCTTTAATGTGCTATAAAACCATTCCAAGATGAAGTCTTGTGTGATGTGGTCAATCTAGATGTTTGTCATGTACTCCTTGGTTAGCCATTCATGTACGAGCGACATGACATCTATGAATCCTAAACTTGAAGGATCACCCTCACTCTTGGAACATGGTGCTATAGGGTACTAGAGGTACCACCTCCCACATCTGTCTCCTTGATCAGTGATAAGCAATGCAAGAGATTGGTGGAGAATATAAAGCAATTTGTTCTCATGGTGGTCAAACCACAAAAATCTAAGGAGGCCGATGTTGCAGTCCTAACGACACAATCAACATAACAACAAAAGCAAATAGGATGAATCACAAGAGAATATGATGACTTATTCAAGTCACCCATAGGAGTTCCACTACATCTCTAGGTAAAACATTCTATCTATTTAATCCTAGGATCACCTTTTCCTAACAGTCCTGTGTATCGCAGATTAGTTTTGGAGAATGATGAGATAAAAAGATAGATTCAAGAATTGATCCAAAGGGGTCACATCAATCCAAGATCTTCACCTTGTAGTAGCCCAATCGTCTTGGCACTAAATAAAGATGGAACATGGAGGCTTTGCATTGAATACTAAGCCCTGAATAAAATCTTTGAGGAATCGCTACCTTCTCCCCATAATCGATGACCTTGCTGGACCAGCTCTATGGTGTAAAGTTCTTCACCAAAATTGATCTCAAATTTGGTTATCACCAAATTCCCATCGATCCCACTGATGTCTGGAAATTTGCATTCAAATCTAAGGAGGGGCTCTTTAAATGGTTGGTTATGCCTTTTGGCCTAACTAATGCACCTACAACCTTCATGAGGATGATGGATGACATCCTATGACCATTCATCAACTCATTCATGGTTGTATACTTAGATGACATACTCATTTAGAGCAAAACATGGGAAGAAAATTTGCAACATGTTTGTAAGGTGCTTCAAACTCTTCGAGAGCACAAGTTGTACGTAAATCTTGACAAGGGCACATTCAGAATGATAATAATTCAGTACCTTAGGTATTTTTTGAATGAGGAAGGGGTCCATGTTGATCTAGAAAAGATTCAGGTTATTTGAGAATGGCCCACACCAAGGACCCTCACAGAGCTTCACAGCTTTTTGGGCCTTGCAAATTTCTACTGCAAGCTTGTTCTTGGATTTTCACATGTTGCTTGGTCACTAACCCAAGTGACTAAAGGAGGAGCTAAAGATACATTTAGTGGGGTGAAATACAGCAAAGGGCATTTGAGAATTTAAAGAATAGACTTTGCTCAGCCCCTATTCTTGCCTTGCTAGATTTGCATCAACCATTTAAGTTGATGACAGATGCATCTGAATATGCTATGGGAGCTGTCATCATACAACATGGCCATCTTATTGCATACCATAGTGAAACTTTCACTGATACAGTCAAGAAATATCCAACATATGATAAGGATCTCTATGCCATTATAAAAGCCTACAAACACTAGAAACACTACATCTTGGGGAAAGAGACGGTCATCCACACTGACCACAGACCATTGGAATTCATCCAGATGCAAAGCAAACTATGAAATGAGAGGCACCAAAAGTGGGCCACATATCTTCAGCAATTCCACCAGATAATCAAACACAAAAAGGGGAGCTCAAATACAGCTACAAATTGTCTGAGCCACCCACCAATTACTATACTCACAATAGTTTTTGACCTGTGAGGACATGAGACTGCCACTTGGGGTGCTCTGTATGAAGTAGATCCTACCTTTGCTGACATATATCAAGCACTCCAAAAAGGTGAACATGTTTCTGACTTCTATTTACAAGATAATGTCCTCTGCCATATGGGGCACATATGTGTTCCTATTGTATAGCAACAAAAGATGATATGGGAAGCACACTTCAGTAGGACAGTTGGACACTTTGGTATCAAAAAAACATTGGAAATTCTTCAAAAACACTTTTACAGGCCCCATATGTGAAAAGATGTGGAAATATATCTCAAATCTTGCACCCCATGTGCAATAACCAAGCCAATAAATAAGAAGCAAGGATTGTACATGCCATTGCTAGAACCAACCAAGCCTTGGGAATCCATTTCAATGGATTTTCTCTCAAGTTTGCCCACTTCCAAACATGGCAAGGACTATATTTTTGTGGTAATTGATCATTTTTCAAAAATGTCTATCATGCTTGCTTGTAATAAAAATATATCTACTGAGGAAACTACTCAACTATATTTTAGTCATGTATGGCTCCATTTTGGTCTCCCCAAGTCCATTGTCTCAGATTGAGATACTTAAGCATCTTCTAGTCCACTCTATGGAAGATGATGGATACTAAGCTGATGAAGTCCACAGCCTTCCATCCATAGATTGATGGTCAGACAGAGGTGGTAAACCACTTGATTATTCACATGATTTAGATGTATCACTCCAAACATCCACACACATGGGATGAGGGACTTCCTTTCATACAACATGGATACAATCAAGCATTGCACATCTCGACCAAGCACAGTCCATTCCAAGTATGTTTTGGGTTCCAACCCATGGCACCAATTAATATAGTTGTTCCATTTTCCACCATGGAATACACACCTCATGGAAGATATAAGGCAGCAAAAGAAACAAAGTTTATTGCACAAATGCAACATATCCAGTAACAAGTTCACGACATCCTAGAGAAGATAAATCAGAAGTATAAGCAATGCCATGACAAACATAGGATTGCACACCATTTTGCTATGGGTGACAAGGTTTGGTTACGGCTTCAGAAGGAACGGCTTGTAGGCCCACATAGAAAGATTTGGCCTCTACAATATGGTCCATACACCATCACCAAAAATGTTGTATATAATGCTTTTGAGTTGAACCTACCAGCCTACCTTGGTCTGCATCCAATATTCAATGTGGAGCTCCTCAAACCATATCACCCACCTCTATTGGACACTTCAGTTGTGGCAAAAAAACTAGACATTGATGAGCTTGATCCACAGAGTTTTTCTCTAGTAAAAGAGGATCAGATTGTGGATACTTGGATGAAGACAACAAGATGATGCTCTATTCCTCTGTATCGAGTGGTCAGAAGAGGCCAACTTAGCCACCAAGGTGAGTGGCTCACAGAGAATCAAATCAAGACACAACTACCTTACCTGACAGGGAATATTGATGCAATAGGGACCATTGCTTTTCAAGGAGGGAGGAATGATTTGAGAAACAATTTGGGTGACCACTCAGGTGACAAAAATGATCTGGGCAACAATTTGGGTGACCATTCAGGTGACAGTTAATTCCCCAAATTTTGTATTGTTTTCATTCTTGGAAGTCACATTGTCGATGATAGTTATTTCCTCAAGCCATTATGTCCTTGAGCACTGTACTATTTTAATTCTATTATTTCTCTCAAGCCACTCAATCTTAAATCGTCACCCACTAATTCCTCAAGCCACTCAATCCCCTGATGCTTTCAAAATATGTATAAATGCATTGTAACCCGAAAAGGGAAGGTAGACATCTCTTCCTAGAGATAAGCCTATATTTGTATTGTGATTTTTTAAGTAATATGACATCTCTTCTTAGAGAATTCATTGTTATTGTGTTATTTCTATGCTATTGAAATACTCATCAACCAAAACTTCTGAGTTTTGGATCACCTATCAAACACTCTTCTTGGCTACCCAATTTGGTCCCCATTATGAAGAAGATTGGAGAGATCATATTGTGTGTGGATTTTAGTGACCTAAATAGAGTCTCATTAAGAGATCACTATGCCCTCCCAAGTATGGAGTAGATTCTTCAGATGGTGATAGGCAGTGAAATATTCTCCCTCCTGGATGGCTACTCTGAATATAATCAAATTTTGGTACAAGATTGTGACCAGTACAAGATTGTGACCAGTACAAGATAGCCTTCACCACCAAGTGGGTAACATTCTCCTATAGGAAGATGCCATTCAAATTTTCAAATGTTGGATCTACCTTCCAACATGCCATGGATATGGCTTTCCAAGGTTTGATCAATGACATTGTGCTAGTTTATCTTGATGATGTGACAGTCTTCTCCAAGGAGGCAAGTGAATATCTGAAGCACCTAAGGTAAATCTTTAAGAGGTGTAGAGAGTTTTGCATCTCTCTCAACCTAAATAAATGCATGTTTAATGTCCAAAAAGGCAAACTCTTGGGTCATGTCATTTCAAAATAAGGCTTGTCCATTGATCCAAAAAGAGTGCATGCCATCTTAGCCTTGTCCTTTCCTAAGCATAAGAAGGGCTTGCAAATTTTATTTGGCAAAATAAATTTCATTAGGAGATTCATTCCTAAATTTTTTGAGCTGGTCAAGCCACTAACTTCCATGCTAAAGAATGATGAGATGTTCATGTGGACATCAAGGAGAAGAGAGAGCTTCAAAGGTATCAAGCAAGCTATCACCCAAGCTCCCACCCTGACTAGTCTGGACTTCTCCAAGGATTTCAATCTCTACACCTTTGGAAATGAAGAGGTAATCTATGCTATGCTCACCCAAGTGAATGGTCAGAATTTATAATAGCCTCTATATTTTTTTATCCAAGGATTAGAAGGCTATGAGGTTAGGTACATGTATATTTAAAAACTAGTGCTTGTGATAATATGAAGT
Source organism: Torreya grandis (assembly GCA_037957365.1). Classification (NCBI taxonomy): domain Eukaryota; kingdom Viridiplantae; phylum Streptophyta; class Pinopsida; order Cupressales; family Taxaceae; genus Torreya; species Torreya grandis. The sequence goes on along the minus strand of JARHVA010004731.1, from coordinate 1,361,513 downwards.
CTAAAAAAAATAGACATATGTTGTCTAACAACAAGATTCACATCATGGTGTCACATCTTAGTGTAAAAGACTTCTTACTGAGTTGAGACTTGAATGAAAATAGGGCAAGGTGGATCACCAAAGTAATGGAGTACGATAAAGAGACCAAGACCAACAAGCTGGTAAGAGGAAGAGGGTTGTGTGAACACCTCGCTACAGACTACAAAGATACAAAGGAAGATATTTTGGTACTCCATGATGAATTTATAGTAGAAATATCTACAATCATGAAGAGCTGGGCACAATACATGGTTCATTTCCTTCAAAATGGTGAGTGTCCACAAAGTCTTGATAAGACTAGGAGGAGGTATTTTAGGCTCCAATCTCTTCCTTGAGTCCTAGTCGATGGAGTGCTATTCTGAAAGGACCTTTTAGGGGTACTCTTGAGATGCATTGATTTAGACCAAGTCGATAGGGTGTTATTCAAGTTCCATGATAGACTAGTTGGTGGCCACTTTTCTCCCAAAGCCATAGTTGTAAGGATTATGAGGGCTAGCTACTTTTGGCCCAGTTTATTTAGATACACTCACACTTGGGTAAGGAAATGTCAAAAATTCACTTTCTTTGATGGGAAGAAATGGCTGGCTATAATGCCTATTTATCCTATTTAGGTGGAATAGCCATTCATGCAATGGGGGTTGGACTTCATAAGACTGATCAACCTTCCTTTTGGTGTTAGACACAAGTGGGTTCTGACTGATATAGATTATTTCACAAGATGGGTAGAAGCTATCACTTTGAAAGAAGCCAATAAGAGTGCAGTCCTAGACTTTTATGAAGGCATAGTGATGAGATTTGGGGTCCTAGCCACAATCATTTTAGACAATGCATTGGCTTTCTTCAGAATAAAGACAAGTGAGTGGGTGTTAAATTATGGCATCTATCTCAGCACTTCTTCCAACTACTACCCACAAGGGAATGGGTTGGCTGAGTCCACAAATAAGAACCTAAGTAGGATCATTAAAAGGATAATGGAGGAAAATTAAAGGACTTGACATGCCAAGTTGAAGATATCTCTTTGGGAAGACAAGATCACTCTAAAGAGGGCAATTGGGAATTCACCATACACACTTATGTATGGAAGGGAAGTTAGACTTCCTATTTCACTTGAGTTGCCAGCCTTGGATCTTTCCCATCAATTGTAATTGGTTGAGAGTGACAACCTAGAATTCAGGTGTTGTGAGCTAATGGAGCTTTAAGAAGTAAGAGACCAAGCCATGGATGCAATGAATAGCCACCAATAGTAAACAAAGAAGCATTTTGACAAGAGGTCTATGCCAAGGAGCTTCTCAGAAGGTGACATTGTCTTGAAGTGGGACGAGGATTGAGCCAAACCTAGAAGGCACACAAATTTTGATGCCTTATGGAGTGGCCCATATGTCATCACCCAATGCAAGTAACATAATTCTTTCTAACTCTCTAAGTTATATGGTGAAGAGCTACATATCTTAGTTAATGGGATATGTCTTAAACATTGTCACTAGCTTTCTTTTGCCATGTACATAGTTTCCATATCTTTTCCTCATTTTCCCTAAGTGCTTTTATTCATGTGTTTAGTGTTTTTAGCCTTTGTGTGTGTTTTATTTGTCATTTGGGGTAAATATTTATTTGTTCATAGGTCTTTACAAGGTTTTTGTCAACTTTTTAAGCTGTATCCTGACTCCATACCTAATGTATTTTTTTAGGCCACCAATCTTCTCAAACATAGCAGGCATGCTTCCCCTGTGAATCACCAAATGTGTTGACCAAAATTTGGTCCTATAGACCAAAATTTGGGCCCCCTCTCCTTTTCCTTGCAAGAATCTTTTGATCCAAGTCCTAGCTAGTTCATCCCTCAGCTGCCTTGTGCACATTTTCTCTGATAGGTCATTTGCCATGAAAAAATCAAGTATTTTCCTCTTTTTCTTGCCAAGTACTTTTGGGTATGATAGGAAAGAGTTGACTTGAAACTTAATTTAGTCTCATATTCTTAACAAGGCAAGTAAATTACTTCAGAGGGCTTTTTATCAGTAAAATGGACCAAGTTCAAAAGGCTAAAGGGTCATTTGCAAAAAGTCTGAAGGGTAGGTGCCCTTGCGAAGGGAACTCAGGTAGAAAGCAAGACCTTTACATTTCTTACAAAAGGAAACTTTAGATGTCAAGGTAACCTTGTGGGGGGCAAGCAATGAGCAAGGTGGACCTTTTCAAAAGTCTGAAAGGCAACTTTGGACTTGAATTGCCCTTGCAGAGGGTAGCTGATCAAAGCAAAAGGGCAAGGCAGAAGGCCCGAAAGGAACTTGCCCTTTGAAAAAGGTAACAAGCCAAAAGAGAATTCCTTTAAAATTTTTATCCAAAGGAAATCCAAGGAGGAAGACTCAAGGAATAATTATTTCAAACAAAATGTTTGAAGGAATTCTTTTGAACATTTTGTCTGAAGAAATCTAGAAGACCAAAAGTTTGAAGGGTAGTTGTCCTTGCAGATGGTATTTGGCTTTGAAAGAGGACCTTTTCAATTTTTCCAAAGGGTCACTTTCCCTACAAAAAATTTTGTTTGAAAAATTCCAAAGGAATTGTCCCAGGGGTGACAGGCCCATGAATGTCAAATTTAGGGTAGTAAAATAGCCATTGGGATTTAAATGTCTAGTGACAGGCCCGTGAATGTCAAATTCAAGGTGGTAAGCTAGCCATTGGGAAGTAATCAAAGAAGAATTATTTTAGACAAAATGTTTGAAGGAATTCATTCAGACATTTTGTCTAAAGGAATGCAAGAAAGAAAGCTCAAAGGCCCACCAAAGAAAATCCAAGAGTGTAAATGAAGAAAAGGAAGAATTCATTTGGATAAAATGTTTGAAGGAATTCCTTCAGACATTTTGTCTGAAAGAATTCAAAGGCTTGAGATCTTGAGGAATGACTTATCAAATAGCCAAAGAAAGGATCCTGGGAGGAGATTCATAATCATCGAGACCCTGAATTGCCAAGAAAAGGGGAAAAAATAGAAAAGAAGGAGAAAATGAAGTAGGTAACTTAGAATTTGGCCACATGCATATGAGACAAAATATCAAAATACTCCAAGTGGCATAGGAAATCAAAGCACATACCCAAGGATGAAATAGACTAAGACAAGTGGCATAGGAGTCATCAGTGGGAGAAGTAAATACACTTAGGTGAAATAGTCTCCACTAAAAACCAATAAAGGGATTGATTGCGAGCATTGAAGAGAAGTGGCCCATGTTTTCTTGATTTTCCATTAATGAATATCCAATTGTACTTAGAATTGAAGAGATCATGGCCCAGTCAACATAATTTGGGGATGGCCTTGTCGATTGCTAGGAGGAGTAACCCATGCTCTTTTAGGCCCAAACATCAAGGGTAATGACTTAAGCACCTACAGCATGGCCTTCCCATATGAATTTAAGAAGAGATGGTAGTATCATGGGCTTTTGGGTGATATATGAGTGATTAATATAACATGGGTTTCTTTCCCTTGACTGGTCAATGATCTATTTTCCAAGTTCCTAATATAATTATAACTTCTCATTTTGAAGAGGATCTCTCAGCATTGTATTGTGAAGCCCTAAAGAAATTTACCTTGAATCAAAAGAAGTGTTTTACCTCCATTTGATCTTGCACTTTTTCATATGTATATGGTATCATCTTATGTTTAGTCATTTTCTTTAATGCTTTCATAGGTTTATACCAACATATCTAGTGTATTGTGAATTCTTCTCTATAGGTCAATAAGAAGTGTCTAGCTTGAAGTATAGGTGCATATGAATAGACCATCCAATAGTGTGTCTTTAGAAAACCTCTAGTAGTTTCTTCCTCCCTATACCCCCATAGGATCCCCTATTGAAACATTGATGTAGTTAGTTTCTCATTCAAATGAAGTGTTTATTTACTTCTCTTTGGTGTAAAGTGTAGGTAAAAGCTGAGTAGACCAACTAGTTTAGTGCATCACCACATTAGTTAGGTTTTGTTTTTTAGTTTCTCTCTCTCTTTTCACCCCCCCTCCATTATTAGCAATAGGAAATCCAAGGTTTCAAGGTACATCAAGGGGAGCTAGCCCCTCATCTATAGATTCATCCCTCAAGTTTTCCACCCACAGTAAGAAGAATGTTTCCATTATGCCATGTGGAGGAAGGGAACTGAGTATCGTTTCAAAGGGTGAAATCCACAATGTCAACACTTACTAGACATCTTCTCTAACTTATATTTCAATGACTCATTTTCAATTCCATACCTTGCACATTCATCTTCTTAAGCTTTTAGGCTTATAGATAGGATTTCTAATTGACAACTGAGATGCTTGACCATATCTTCATGCTCATTGGCACTTTCATCAATTCTTTCCTCAAACACACTAAATTACTCCTCAAAGTCCTTGATTTTAGATTTCATTTTCTTATTTATCTTCTTTTCAATCTCCAGTTCTTCATGAGCATTTGTCAATTTAGTATCATAGTCCACCTCATCTTCATCATCATCTGAATCACTCTAAGTAGACCCCTTTTGATGTGAGAAAATAACTTCCTCATCCATGATTAGATCTTCATATTCAAATATATCATCATCTTAATGATCATACTCTAAGTCACTATTTTCACTCTCATCTAATGAGTTGCAATCTTTTATAGTGTAGAGACTCTTCTTGTCCTTGAAGTACTTCTTCTTGTTATCAAACCTTCTGAATCCCTTTTTATTTTTATCAGACCTAAATTTTATCTTGCCATAATCATGACCTTGATCATTCTCTTCATCATCATCATTCTTATACTTATTAGGGAACTTATTATCAAAATGTCATATCTCACCACAATTGAAGCATTTGAGGGGTAGTTTAACTTTATACTTTCCTGAACATGTTCTCAATTTTATTGAAATCAAAGCTATTAGTTCATCTTCATCTATATCAAGAATGTCATCCTCCTTGAGTTTCTTACCTTGTAACTTCTTCTTTGTCTTCATTTCAGTCTTGAAATTTGCTTCCTTATTTGGTGGTATATCATCATTCTTCCTCATCTCATAGGCAGTAAGGGTGTCATGCAATTGATCCATCTTTAACTGAGTAAGATCATGACTTTCTTCTATAGTAGATATTTTAGGATCAAACTTGAGGGATAGGGACCTTAATACATTTTGAACTAAATTAGCTTCTTAAGGTTCTCTCCAAGACCTCTGATAATGTTCACAATCTCATCAACTCTCTACAAAAAATATGCCACTATATCTTCTTCATTCATCTTGAGACTTCCAAATTACCTTATATGAGTACAAATTAGCAAGATTGACCTTTGAATCTCCTTCATAAATGATATGAATTTTATCCCATATCTCTTTAGTAGAATTGCAATGGACTACCTTGGTAAAAAGACCATAGGTTATGGCATTCATTGTCTTAGAATTATTCTCAAATAGCTTCATGTCTACATCACTAGATGGAGGAATAGTAAGAGTAACATATCCATCCATAATATACTGACAAACATCAAACCCTAAAGATGTAATGTATGTCCTCATCCTAGCACTCCAAAAAGCATAATTGGATCCATTGAACATTGGTTCTTTCTTAGTAGAAAAGCCTCCTTGATGACTACCCATTTTGTATATTGGATCACCTTCAAACTATTAAGCCTTTACTAAAAAACCTACTCTAATACCAATTTTTAGAGGTACAATGACTAAGAGGGTGTGTGAATCAATGAGCCCAAATATTTCAATTTCAATTTTAGTCCTTTTAACTATTAATCAATCAGCATATATCAACTTGATCAAGAAGCAATAAAAGGAGAGATCATACATTCAATGCATACACAAGATCTAACACACAACACATATTTCATATGGGAAACCCTCATGTGGAATAAAACCCACTCTCAAGCATGTAACACAAATGGACTATTATCCTATAATAAATTACAAACAAGAGATTGATCAACTCCTTTAGACTAGAAAACCTTGATCATATCCTCCTAACTAAAGGTATTTAATGAAACACCTATTTCACAAGGAGTAACTACCCCTAAGGAAGACCAAGTCCTTTAGACCCTCCTTTGAACACTTACACCTTAGTAATGATGTATTCAACACCTGATGATGGGTATTTGTTTATCTAACCCCTGCATAAACACTCTCTCTATCTCAAACATGCCTCTCACATAAGCATGTCACAATCTCTCTCCATCTTCACTCAATATATCCTCATATGCACATTCAAACCTCTTTGCATATCCTCACATTAAAATAGTAATATTATAACATTAAGAACATGAGCTACAATTCATACACATAGTCAACAAATTATTCTACTCATTAACTCAACCAACAGGCACACTACCTATCCTTTGCTCCACAACTCTTACATGCACCTTACTCTAATCTCTCTTACATACAAGTCTAGAAACCAACACACTTGGTTTTACTATAAATAGATAAATCATGAATTAAAAATATCACAATATTTCTTTATCAGGCATAGAACATGCCTTCACCCTTAAGGCATCTCACATAGGTCACACTAAGCACAATCCACTCTTAAATAGCCATAAGTCATTTTTAAGTACTATGGAGACCCATTCAATGCTTTGACACTTCTTCGAGCATAATAATAACATAGGACCACTTATGTCCTATGTCCATAAATACATAGGTCCACTCTTTATGTCCCCTAAGACATCTTAAAATGATCATAGTCACCTTTTCTCACCTTTGCATATGCTCAATCAACTCAAACATAGACCTTATACACATGAACACCATTATCAAATATACAATAAACTTATTAATAATTTTTCATACTCAATATAGATTGATTACACCTATAAGATACTCATAGATCACCCTCATGGAGACTACAACACTCCCCAATAGTTAATTCATCAAGAGATATCAAAAAAAGCTCATACAATCTTCTCAGATTACTTACAGTCCATACATGAACACACAATCAACTTGGAACCTTAATATCTTTGTCCATACACATTTACACATATTTAAATTAGGTTCATTAGATGAACCATGGCATCCTCTGCATCTTTTCTTTTTAAAACATGAGCAAATTCATCCTGGATCAAAAAATACATGGACTAGTTTTTCTCTTTATTAAAATTCAAATATTTAAATGTCAACAGTCACAGTTAAAATTTGAACACTATGCTCCCATATCATGTCCTCACTACTCAAATAAAATACACACCATTGATTTTTTTAATCTTTAACTCATAAGCACCAATTCTCAAATATTAAATCTTAGTCACTTTGACCTAATCTCATGCAAGCAATGCTAGACAACTATCACTTTGACCTCTTGACTTTAATACGCATTGTTGATCTATATCTAAATGATCTCCCTCTCACCATTGATCTTTGGAAAAATATAGATATTTATCTTTGCTCAGTGTTATACATTATACACTTGTCTTCATCTCAATTCTTCTTAACTTCTTGGAGTAAACGCACTCCATTGATATTTCTCAAAATTTAACATGTGCAGAAATGACTATGGTAACCATTGAAATACACTTGGAAGGCCAACTTTGCACCTAAATAACTTCTTCTATACTTACTTTCATGATCACAAATTTATACAATATGATCTCCTCATATAAGAGAATCCAACCATATGTCAAACTACTCCTAAAAGCTTCACACATGTGAGATATATCTCCATTAAAATGCCTTCTCAAAATATTTTGACACAGAGCCAACTATGTTGAAAACTTGTTTGGGAGACCAACTTTGAACATGCATAACTTTTGTTTCACTTCAGTAAATGATCTAAAACTTAGATAAAATAAACTAGGCTCAAAACTAAACAAACTTATATGATCACCTTCTCTTGAAATATCCACATGTACGAGATATAACTTTATCAATATGCTTACTCGACTCTTCTTGCCACATTACAAATTTGGCTATGGGAAAACACTGTCAAAATGCTTGGGATCCCAACTTTGCACCCACATTATTTTGGTGCACTAAATTTCATGACCTAAAATTTGGTGCATAAGAATTAGGTATAAAATTTACAAACCCATGTGACCATTTCCTCTTGACTCATCCATGTGTGGTAATGGTGATGTCATCAAATTACCTTCTTAAATTTTCTGCCACTAGACCCAAATTGTCTAGATGAAAACTATGGACTACCAGATGAATTCCACTTATGCATAAAATCTCTCCAATCAACCTTGAACATCTCTAACCATACCAAAATTGAATATCAACTAAGCCAACTTCAAGCACACTCAAACAAGCATATTGCACACTTTGTCATTATTAATTAGGCTATCATAGAACTTCATCCACTCATTTGGACACTTGTATGATATCACTATGACATCACTAAAAACTCTCTAAAAATCTCCCCCTTTGTCATTGATGTTAACAAAAATAATATATATCAATATACATCTCACCTTCTCTATCTTCAAGCACTCCCACAATAGGAAATTTCTCCCCCTTTGACATAATGACAAAGTGGGCACTAACTGATCTTGAGGACCTAAAAATACCATAAATAGGAAAGGACCATCTTATAAATATGATAAAAACTCCACCTTACCTTGACCCTACTTCTATTTTCCTTCACAATTTCCTCTTGCCCTATGCCAACACTCTTCTTCAACCAAGCACTACAACAAACTTCCTTCACAAACCTACTACCCAATTAGGCCTCCAACTTGACAAAAATGTGAATAACTTGAGAACCACAAACCTTAAAATATCTATTAATCTTTTTTTTACAACCCATTTGGCCCACTCAATATATTAATAATCCTTAGACATCAACTCATAAGGCAACCCACTTTTCTAGTAGAGCACAAAACCCTAGAATCTCAAAACAAATAATGTCAACTCAGTACCTTCCAGTCCATGTCCACCTCTAAAATTTATTTTACACCTAGAGATAACCATTACACACTTTTGGACCAAGATTTGAGCTTCCACACCATTGGGAACCTTGACTTCCTATAACCCATTTTAGGACTTGTAAGCTCTTAAGCAAACACTGGGAAATTTGAGAGCTAACACAAATCTCCAATTTGACTTTAACATACCTTCATATCATAAAACCATCTAGAACATGATAAAATAAGGTCAACAAACCTTTTTATGAAAAAATATCATCTTAATAAATCACAAATCCTCATTTGTCATTTGGAAACCTTCAATATGGCCCTAAAAACTACAACATATACAGTATCAACATCATGACATCACCTCAACATATTTTCCACTTGGGAATACTTGTTCCAACTAAGAATACTTAACTCTAGTATTTTAGGACCATCTCAAGAACACCATAGTAACACTTACTTCTTCACTAAAAGGAGTCTCTTTAAGAAGCATAGACAGAGACATCGTTTGTGCCAAAATGCTCTAAAATAAAGTGAAGCTAGGAGTGGGCCACATCTCCTCAGTAACCACTATAATATTTTTATAGCTATAAGACTTCTTACTCTTGTTCTTATTATTTTTATTCTAAACTATGACAACTTGTTCTTCTTCTATATCACTCTTCTTTTCTTCAAAGATAGAAATGACAATACATGGAGCAACTATGGAATCTTGACATACCTTTTCATTTGAATAATCAACCTTGTAGCTTGGAACCTAATCACTCTCAAAATGAGTAGATAATGAGATATATTCACAGTCTTCAACATCTAAAGCATTATCCACCATAGCAAACATATTACTTTGACCTACAGACTCATCATAAGTCCTACTTACCACCTTTGGTCTCCATGAATTAACTTATCTTCTTCCATGTACTTTGGGAGCCTAATTGAACCTATTATAACTTATAGGCCTTTGGTTTTATAACCTATAAATGTGACCTCTCAATTCACAATTGAAGCACACCATACTTTTTACATGAAGCTCTTTATGCCTTTCTAGATTTTGACAAAATCTTGAAATTTGTCCTGGTTCATAACAACTGTACCATTCAATATCTCTTGAAGGAAACTCGACTTGTCTTACCTTAAATGGAAAATGTTTTAAAAATTATCCCACATCATGATAGTTGAAAAAATCAACTTTGCTTACACCTTTTGACTGATGACCCTTATCATAGTTCCATGCAAATTCATTCTTAATAGGTCTTATACATTATCTATCCCTATGACCAAATTGATTACATGTGTAGCAGTAACCATTGAAGATTGTATACCTCATGGCATTTTCTTGTCTCATTTGATCTATATTCATTATATCAGCACCTTTATTCCTTGTTTGATGATTTGTCTTCAAAGTTAGATTTTCCTTGTTCACATTAGTCTTCATCTTGTATTGAGTTGTAGTCTTTGGTTCTTCTTTGTATCTAAGACCAATCTTATCACTTGCATGATTTTGATCATTTAGAATATTGTTTAAATCCATTCATCTCTTTTCAAATCTCAAAATTGGCATTACCTTACTATACATATTCTCTAACTCAGATTCCAATGACTCGTTTTCAATTACATACCTTACACATTCATCTTCTTTAGATTTTAGGCTTGTGGATAGGATTTATAATTGAAAGTTGAGATGGTTGACCATATCTTCATGTTCCTTGGCATCTTCATCTATCATTACCTCAAACACATTTAATTGCTTCTCAAAGTCCTTGAGTTTATATTTCATCTTCTTTTCAATCTTTAGTTCTTCATGAGCATTTGTCAATGCAGTCTCATAGTCCACCTCATCTTCATCATCATCTGAATCACTCCAAGTAGACCCCTTTTGATGTGAGTAACTACCTTCTTCATCTTCATGATCAAACTCTAAGTCAATTTTTTCACTCTCATCTAATGAGCTGCAATCTTATTTAGTGTAGAAACTCTTCTTGTCCTTGAAGTACTTATTATTATCAAACCTTATAAATCCCTTTTTGATTTTATCAAACTTGAATGTTATCTCTCCATCATCATGACCTTGATCATGCCCTTCATCATCATCCTTCTTATCCTTATGAGTACACTTACTTGAAAAATGTCATATCTGACCATAATTAAATCATTTGAGGGGTAGTTTACCTTTATACTTTCCTAAACCTATTCTCAATTTTCTTGAAATCAAAACAATTAGTTCATCCTCATCTCTATTAGGAATGTCATCCTCCTTAAGTTTCTTACCTTGTAACTTCTTATTTATCTTCATTTCAATCTTGAAAGTTGCTTCCTTCTTTGGTGGTATATCATCATTCTTCCTAATCTCATAGGCAGTAAGGGTGCCATGTAATTGATCCATCTTTAACTAAGTAAGACCATGACTTTCTTCTATATCAAATAATTTAGGATCAAACTTGAGGGATAGGGACCTTAATACCCTTTGAACTATAGTAGCTTCTTCAAGGTTCTCTTAAAGACCTCTGATGATGTTCATGATCTCATCAATTCTCTACTGAAAGGATGCCACAATATCTTCTTCATTCATCTTGAGAATTTTAAATTGCATTCTATGAGGTTTCAACTTAGCAAGCTTGACCTTTGAATCTCATTCATAAATGATTTTCATTTTGTCCCATATCTCTTTAACAGGATTGTAATGGATTACCTTAGTAAAATTAGTTTCAATAAGACCACAGGTGATGGCATTCATTGTCTTAGAATTATTCTCAAATAGCTTCTTGTCTACATCACTAGATGGAGGAATAGGAGGAGTAACATATCCATTCACAATAGATTGCCAAAAATCAAACCCTAGAGACATAGTGTATGTCCTCATCCTAGCACTCCAAAAAGCATAATTGGATCCATTGAACATCGATGCTTGCTTAGTATAGAATCCTCTTTGATGACTACCCATTTTGTACCTTGGATCAACTTCAAGCTGTTAAGACTTTACCAAAGGACCTGCTCTGATACCAATTGTTAAAAGTACAATCACTTAGAGGGGGGCTAAATTAGTGAGCCAAGATATTTAAATTTCAATTATATTCCTTTAAACTATTAATCAATTAGTATATATCAACTTGATCAAGAAACATTATTAAGAGAGATCATACATTCAATGCATACATAATATCAAACACATAACACATATTTCCTATGTTAATCCCTCATGGGGAATAAAACCCACTCTCAAGCCTACAACACAAATGGACTAATATCTTATAATAAATTAAAATTAATAGATTTATTAACTCCTTTAGACCATCAAACCTTGATCATATCCTCCTAACCAAAGGTACTTAGTGAAACACCTATTTCACAAGGAGTAACTGCCCCTAAGGAAGACCAAGGCCTTTAGACCCTCCTTTGAACACTTACACCTTAGTAATTATGTCTTCAACACATAATTATGGATATATATTTATCTAAACCCTTCACAAACTCTCTCTCTATCTCAAACATGCCTCTCACATAGGCATGCCACAATCTCTCTCCTTCACTCAAACTATCCTCATATGCACACTCAAACCTCTTTGCATATCCTAAAATTACAAGAGCACTATTTTTACATTAGGAACATTACCTATAGGTCATACACATAATTAAAAAACTATTTTTCTCATTAACTCAACCAACAAGCACACTACATATCATTCACTCCACAACTCTCACATTCGCCTTGCTCTTGTTTCTCTTACATACAAGTCTAGAAACCAACACACTTGGTTTCACTATATATAGAGAAATAATGAATTAACAAGATCATAATATTTCCTTGTTGGCCACAAAACATGCCTTCACCCTTAAGGTATCTCACATAGGTCACACTAAGAACAATCCACTTTTAATAGGCCTAAATCACTTTTAGGTCCTATGGAGACCCAATCAACTATTTGACACTTCTCAAAGCATAATAAGAACATAGGACCACTTAAAAATACATAGGTCCACTCTTTATGTCCCCTAGAACATCCACAAATGATCATAATTGCCTTTACTCACCTCTATGAATGCTCAATCAACTCAAACATATACTTTATACATAGGAACACCATTACTGAACATAAAGTCAACTTTTTAAGCATTGTTCATACTCAAGATATATATATCATACCTCAAAAATACTCATAGAGCATCCTCATGGAGTCTAAAACACTCCCCAATATCCAATTCAACAAGAGATATCAAAACAATAAAAAAAAAGCTCATACAATCTTCTTAAGTTATTTACATTCCATGCATGAACACACAATCAACTTGGAACATTAATATCTTTGATCATGGACACATAAAGATATTCAAAATAGGTTCATTATATGTTCCATGGAGTCCTCTTCATCTTTTCTTTTTACATCATGAACAAATTCATCTTGGATCAAAAGTTATAGCCAAAATACACAGACTGGTTTTTCCATTTGTTAAAATTCAAATATTTAAATGTCAACGGTCATAGTTAAAATTCAAACACTATGCTTGCATCGCATGTCCTCACTGATCATATAAAATACACACCATCTATCTTTTTTTATATTTAACACATAGGCACTAATGCTCAAACATTAAACCTCAGTCACTTTGACCTCATCTCGTGTAATCTTGTAATGTTGACTCCACATACTTTGTCAATCTCTTCAAGATTGTCCTTGCTTTAGCAATGCTAAAATATTTTGAATTTTACCTCTTGAATTTAATACACACCAATTATCTATATATGTGTGATCCCCATCTCATCATTTATCCTTAGAATAAGTTAAATCTTTATCTCTTCTTAGCATTAAACATCATGCACCTGTCATCATCTCACTACTTCTTGACTTCTTGGAGAAAATATGCTCCATCAATCTTTCTAAAAATTTAACATGCACAAAAATGACTAATTATGGGAACCATTAAAATATTCTTTAAATGCCAACTTTTCACCTTAATAACTTCTTTTTTTCTTACTCACATGATCTCAAATTTATACCATATGATCTCCTCATATAGGAGAATCCAACCATAAGTCAAACTGCTCCAAAAACCTTTGCACATGCGAGGTATATCACCATTAAAATGCCTTCTCAAAATATTTTGTCATAGATCCAACTATGTCAAAAACTTTTTTGGGAGATCAACTTTGAACATGCATAACTTTTATCGCACTTTAGTGCATGATCTAAAATTTAGCAAAAATAAACTAGGCTCAAAACTGAACAAACCCATATGATCACCTTCTCCTAAAATGTCCACACATGTGAGATATAAATTAATCAATATGCTTTCTTGGCTCTTATTTACACATTGTAAATTTGGCTATGGGAAAACACTATCAAAATGCCTGGGATCCCAACTTTTCACCCACATATCTTTTGACACGCTACATTGCATGACTTAAAATTTGGCACACAAGAACTAGGCATAAAACTAAACAAACCCATGTGACAATTTCTTATTGACTCATCCACATGTGTAAATGGTGATGTCATCCAATTTACTTCTTAAATTTTTTGCCACTAGACCCAAACTATCTAGATAAAAACTATGGACAACCAGATAAATTCCACTTATGCACACAAGCTTTCTAATCATCCTTGAAAATCTCTATCCATACCAAAATTGAATATCAACCAAGCCAACTTTTAGCACACTAGCACAAGCACATTACACACTTTGTCATTATTACTTAGGCTATCAAAGCAATTCATCCACTCACCAAGACACTTCTATGATATCACTATGACATCACTAACAACTCTCCAACAAAGTAACTTGTCTATTGGGCATGATTCCACACACCTCAAAATCATACCTCATATGTCTCTCTTGAAAATAACTTCATCTATCAGGACATAAGGTATACATTACAACCTAAAGTGCCTTCTTTTAGATCTCTCTAGCCCCATAGGACATTGGTCTAACTTGATAAATCTGATTATGTCATGTGTCCAACTAAAAAGTGTGTTGTCTGTAACTACCTACTAGCTATCATCGACTACCAACACTTGATCTTCATCTTGATTTACTTTTATTGTAAGGTGCTCACACAAACCTTCTCCCCCTCACAAGCTTTATAACTTTGACCTCAAAGTCATACTCTATGCATTTTTTCACCCATCTATCTCTTTTCTCATTGAGGTCTATGTTGAGTATAAACTCTTTAACACTTGGGTGTACCACCATGAGTATGATCTTACTATTAGAGACCATGTGCCTAAATTTATTCAAACCTATCAGTATTACAATCATATGCTTCTCTAAAAATATATACCTCTTCTCATACCCCTCTAAGGCTTGACTGAAGAAAGCAATAGGTTGTTCCAAACCTTGCTCATTCTATTGCATCAACATGGCAGAGATTGCATCCAATGTAGAGAAAGCTTACAAGTAGAATTCATTACTAAAATTAGGATTAAGAAATGTAGGGACATGACACATGGTCTCCTTGATGGCCTCAAAATTTCTCTTACCTTATTTGGTCCATGTAAACTCTTTACACTTTCTTAACATTGGAGTAAGAGGCTTGACCATCTCTACAAAGCCTAGAATAAATCTTCTTATAAAATTAATCTTCCCTAAAAAACTCTACAGACCCTTCTTGTGCTTGGGCAAGGGTAGAGATAAGATGGACTCAACTCCTTCAAGGTCTATGAAAAGACCATCCTTGGACACTACATGCCTAATAATATACCCTCATGAACACAAAATATGTATTTTTTAGGATTTAGTGACATGATGAACTCTCTACATCTTTCAAATACTAACCTCAAGTGAGCAATGTGATTAGTTGGGTCCTTTGAGAAAATAGTAATGTCATCTAGGTAGATGAGCACCATGTCATTGATCAAACCTTGAAAATTAACATCCATTGCCCTCTAAAAATTTACTTCAACATTAGATAGTCTGAAGGGCATTTTCATATATGCATAAGTACCCCACTTTGTGGTGAAGGCAGTCTTATGTCTATCTTCTTCCTTGACCAGGATCTAATTATAGCTAGAGTAGCCATCAAGAAATGAGAATCTCTGAGAACCTACCACTTTTTAAATAATTGATCCATTGAGGGCAGTGGGTAATGATCTTTTAGAGACACCTTATTAAGGTCTCTAAAATCAACATATAAACATGTTTCCCAATTCTTCTTCCTTACTGGCATGAGGTTTGCTATCCATGAGGAATGTTTGATGGGGAATATGATATTTGACTCAATCATCTTAAATAGTTCCCTTCTCATCAACTCTTCCACCTTTGTATTGATATGCCTTTGCTTTAGCATGACTGGTCTTACATTACTTTCTAACTCAATGGTATATTGTGCACATTTGGGATCAAAACCCTTCAAATCCTTGTACTCCCATGTAAATACATTAGATAACTCTTGACATAAAGCAACAAATGTAGCTCTCTCTTTTATTGTGTTAATCTTTCCTAACTTCAACAATTTTCCCTTGAAGATCTCTATCCTTTCATAATGTTCTTCTTTGGTTGAGATACATGCATTGGCTTTTATCACTTGGTCATATTAATTGAATATGCTTCCCAATGTCACAAGCCCCTTAGGAAGCTTTTTATATCTCAGTTATACTATATGATCATCATACTAGTGTTGGAACTTATTTTGATTTTTATGGTAGAATTTTGCCTCCTGCATCAGAAAACATATATTTTGATCATCATTGTCAAACACCTACTAACTTACCTCATTATTAGGTATAGATGGCCTACATATGACCTTGACCTTACCTAGGCTCTAGTTACCTTTGACTTGATCTAAAACCTCATACTGAGCTCTAATGGTTGCAAGCCTATTTGCATGTTGATTTACCTATCTTGGTATGGATTGTATATAAAATGCTAAGAATTCTTATATGAGATCACATACATGATGTTTGTAGGTTTTCAAATGATGTTCTTGATTGTAGATATGCCCCTCACTTGTTGCAAAACAATCTCACTATTTCCTTTTACTTAAAGAAGTTTGATACCTCTTCTTCTGGCCTCTTTCAAACCATGTAAAAGAGATTCTTATTAAATTATGTTTATGTTGACCATTTTTGGTTCTACAAGCCAAAAAAAATTGGTCTCCCTTTCTTTCCTTGCTATCCCAGTCTTTGATGCCTTCACCTTGCTACAATCATGGTTTTTTCCCTTCGTCATAGGCTTGTTCCATGAAAGAACTGATTGATTTGAGTCCTATAGGTTTTGAGTTGATCTGAGGCTTGTTTCACTTTAGAAAATTACCTTGAGCAAGCCTTTTATTGCAAAGAAATGGGCCAATTTTAAATAAATGTAAGTCTTTAATAAACACTTCAAAGGGCAAGTGCCCTTGCGGAGGGTAGGAAGGTGCCAAATGGGGAAGTTCAATCAGGTTTTGAAGGACATTTTAGACCCAAGGTGCCCTTGTGGAGGGCAGGGAACACATTTTGAAAAGAAATCAAAGAGAAGGTTGAAAGGGAAGTTTTCCTTTGAAAGAAATGACAAAGAAAAAAAAGACTGGATTTCTTCAAACTTTTTGTCCAAAGAAAATCCATGTAGAACAAAGGTAAATTCCTTCTGACAAAATGTCTGAAGGAATTCCTTTGGACATTTGTCTGGATAAATTTACAAAGAGAAGGTCAAGGCATTGAAGGCACATTTCCTTCAAGCAAAATGTCTAAAGGAATTCCTTTAGACATTTTGTTTGAAGGAATTCAAAGGAATTGGGAACTCGAAGAATGACTGAGACTTTGAAGGAAAGATTTCCTTCGAGTAAATTTTTTGAAGGAATTCCTTTAGACATTTTATCTAAAGGAATTGAGTATAAAAAGGAGCCCAAAGGGAAAGTACCCTTGCAAGGTATTCTCAGCTGCCAAAAATTGACCCTCTCCTCTCTTCTAAAAGGTCACCTTCCTTTCAAGAAGGTTTAATTGCAAAATGCCAAAGGAATTGCAAAAGGCCAAAGGTTTAGTTGCAAAAAGCTGAAGGAATTACCAAAGTGATGATGGGCCTGAGCACGTCAACTTTAGCTTGATGAACTAGCCATTAGTAGTTTAAAAATCTAGTGACATCCTCACAGATGTCAAATTCAGGACAATGAAATAACCATTGTTTTTAAAATGGTGGCAGGCCCACAGACATCAATTTTAATGGGGTGCATTAACTGTTGAGGATGCCTGAAAGAGATCAAGGGTGACAGGCCTAAAGGAATTCAAAGGGGGCTCAGAGACCTAAGGATAAACTCAGTGACCCATTGAGAAGGGAGCCTAAAGGGCCAATAAATGAAGGAGATATCGCCGAGGGGCAAAGATCCAAGAAAATACAAAGGCCAAGCGTAAAAATGAATAAGATAGCCCAAGTGGCACGGAAAGCATCGGCATGGGAAGTTATTGTAGTGGATGAAACAATCTCTACCAAGTGGCCACCAAGGGGAGTGCAGGCATTCAATAGAGTGGCCATATTTCCTCATTTTACATTAATGGGAAGATAGTTGTGTGAACTTCATCGAGAAGCAGCCTTGTCATTCAAATAGACAAACTGGCTCATGATTTTGTAGTGACAATTAATACTATTTAAGCACCAAAGTCAAGACCTATGATGGCCACAATATGGTTCCTTCAGTGGACTTCCTCCTTCTAGGCATTCAATGCAGCATGGGCCACTTATTCTGGAAGGTGCCAAAGTCTTCTTCTTCATGCTATATATTGTAACCTCTTAGTTGAGAAAGATATATCTCATTTTGTAAGGTGAATCCCTACCAAATTTTACATTTGACTCAATAAGAATGAATTTTACCTCTATCTGACCGGTTATACTTTTGAGTATGTCTGTGTATCAACTCTATGTTTAGTCATTTTAGCTTGATGCTTTCATGGATTGACACCAACATACCTAGTGTAGCCAAAATCATTTCTATAGGTTAACAGGAAGTGCTTCATCTGGATTGTAGAGACAAAAGAGTAGTTATTTGACAATGTGTTTTCTATAGTGCCTATGGTAAGTTCCTTTTCATTGTGTCTTCATTAAGCCCCTATTAAAGCTCCCTAAATTCTGGTCTTTTTGTTAGATAAAGTGTCTGTTTGCCCTCTTCTAGTCTGAAGTGTTAAAATAGTTGACTAAATCAAAATCATTTGGTGCATCACCATTTAGATAATTTATGTTTTGGTTATATCCTTCTCCCTTTTCACCCCCCTATTGTTATCAGTAGTAGTGAAAGACCTTAGAGATGCATAAAAGGGAGCTAGCCCTTATCTAGATATTTTCCCCTCAGTTTTGCCAATCCCATAGCAAGAGGGGAGTCTCCATTGTACCTCATGGAAGAGAGAAGCTAAGCCTTCTTTCAAGGGTGCGATCTACAACATCAATAGTTTGAAGTGTAACTGAATTAGAATCTTATAGTTGAATAGTACCTCTGACCTAAGGATGAAACCAACATGACCCTATATCCACTACCATTTTTTGACCTTGAGACATCAAATAATAAGGTCCATAGATAATCTTCTTTTTGAGTGTGTTAGTTAGGCAAGGTATAGTAGCACCCTCCTCATGCATACAATACACCCCTAATTTTGTTTCTTTAAGATTGTTAAAGGGATCAAATCCATGGTCATAAACTACCCATTCATCCAAATATAGGTCTAAAAATCCTTGAAAATTATCATGATTCTCTTGTTCACTAACATTTCCATCCTCCTCAAATATGGTGCAGTTGACATTTTGTATGGTTAGGTATATAAGGATCTAGATGGAACCTAGAGAAAGGTTTAGATGTAATAGTGACCTTAGTCCCATATCTAGTCCTAAAAACCATGTATGACCAATCAGAGGATAAATATTCCCCAATCTTTATAGTAAAGTCCCTAGATAGGCATAGGGCAAAATATGGGGGTAGGTCTAAAACCATTACATCTTGAGTGATGACATAATTTAGGTAAGCTGCCAATGTGATCTTAAGATCTTTCACTATACCTATTATTTTAGTGAGGGAACCATCCAACAAGAGAACACCCTTTTCATTAGGTACATATTTAATCCCAAGCTTATCTACTATGGCTTTAATCATAATTAAGATCAAAGCACCTGAATCTATCATACAATTATGCACTAAATAGTCTCCAATGATTATTGATAAATATAATGGAGGGGGTTTGAAAACCTTAGGGGGATGAACAACATTATGGAATTGAATTTGATTAGGAACCTGACTAGGACTAGGTTGACTAATATTTGTAAAAATAGCATTCACTTTTTTAGCTGTCTCATTCATATGAGAAGGCTTGGAGAGTTCTTGCTAAAGAATCTCTCTCGATCCTAAAATGGATAGACTATCATACATATACATAGTGACATTAGCCTTGTGTTTACCATTTTGTGAATCTTTCATGCCAAAATGGGCACCCCCCTCTTTTTTCCCTTGAAGCCTTGTTCTTCATGACCTTTTACCTTGAAGCTAGGTCTTAACCCTTTAAAAATCAAGGAAAAGTTGCTTTTGTGTAGGTGTAGGTGTTTTCTCATCAAGCATTGGTCTTTTCCAACACTCATAGAGAAAATAAGGTTCTTATAATATAATTACCTTTAATCTTTACAAGTAATAAGTAGGAGTACTTGACAAACCTGAAAGGGTCTATGCTCAGATCTAGTGCAAGTCAGGTTTTACAAAGTATTTTACTTGCCAATTTTCATGAGTAAAAGTAGTTCAAAAACTTGAAAGGGTTAGATTAGTTCAATTTCCCCGAAGAGTAGGTGCCCTTGCAAGAGGAACTTCAAAGATGAAATGGACATTTCCAAAACTTTCGAAGGGTATGTTTAAAGGCAGAATGGACCTTATGGAGGGATTTTCATCAATGTGAGGACCAATACAAAAGTTTTAAAGGGTACCTTTGGCTTGAAATGCCCTTGCATAGGGTAGCCACTTGAAGCAAAGGAGAAAATATAATAAGCCCAAAGGGAACTTTCCCTTTGGGAAAAGTGACAAGCGAAAGGAGTTTTCCTTCAGACATTTTGTTCGAAGGAAAACTAAAGAAGGTAAGCCAAGAAATAATTCATTTAGACATTTTTTCCAAATAAATTTGATGTTCACATAAATTCCAAAGGGTAAGTGCCCTTGCAGAGGGCACTTGGTCAAGAAAGAGGACTCTTTCCACTTTTTTGAAGGGTCATTTTTAGAGTTTTCAAAGGGTACCTACCCTTGCAAAGGGAACTTTTGGATGGGAGAAGCCTTTGCAGAGGGCACTTTAAGAAAGAGAGGCCAAGGACAAAAGGCCTGAAGGGAACATGCCCTTTAGGAAAAGAAACAATCAAAGGAAAGAATTCCTTTGGACAAAATGTCTGAAGGAATTCCTTCAAACATTTTATCCAAAGGAAAGTACAACACAAAGGCCCGTTAAAAGAAAGGTGCAAAGGCAAGCCCAACAAAGAATTTCTTTAGATAAAATATATGAAGGAATTCCTTTGAACATTTTGTCTGAATAAATTTGACATTACCAAAATCCTGAAGGCCCAAGAATAACAAGCACCTGAGAGCTGAATGGTTAAAGATAAAAGGGAAAAAGCCAAGGCCAAGGGAAATAAAAAAGTAAAATAAAACAAGATGGGTAACCCAAAACATGGCCATGCAGCATAATAAAATAAAAACTCAAAACATTCCAAGTAGTGTAACAAGTCAAAGTGCAGACCCAAGGATGAACCAGACCAAGGCAAGTGGTACAAGTGTCATCAGCAAGAAGATTAAATGCACTTAGGTGAAATAATCTCTACCAAAAACCAATAAAAGAATTGGTTTTCAAACTATAGAGGAGAGTAGGCCATGTTTTCATGCTTCACCATTAATGCATAGCCAGTTGCACCCAACATTGAAGAGAGCATGGTCTAATCAACACAATTTGGGGATGGCTTTGTCAGTTGCTAGGAGTATCCCATGCTTTTTTAGGCCTAAGATAGCAAGGGCAGTGACTTGGAAATCTACAGCATGGCTCTCCCATATGCAATTGGAAGAATACGATAGTAGCATGGGCTTGTGGTCTCTGTAGAATTTTTTAACTTAGAATGGGTTTTCATCCCTTGATTTATCAGCTATTTGTTTCCAAGTTCTATATATATTTGTAACTTCTCATTTGAGAAAGGATCTCTTAGCATTGTATGGCGAAGCCCTGAAGGAATTTACCTTGAATCAAAAGAAGCATTTTTACCTCCGTTTGAGCTTGCACTTTTGCATATGTCTATGCTTTTATCTTATGTTAAGTCATTTTCCTTTCATGATTTCATAAGTTTATGCCAACATATCTAGTGTATTATGAGTTCTTCTCTTGTAGGTCAATAAAAAGTGTCTAGCTTAGAGTATAGGCACATGTGAACAGGTTATCCATAGTGTGTCTTAGAACACCTCTGGCTCCCTGTATCTCCATAGGATCCCCTATTGAAACACTGATGTAGGAAAGGATATCATTTGAATGAAGTGTATACTTGCTTCTCTCTGGTGTAAAGTGTATGTCAAAGCTAAGTAGACAAACAATTTTGGTGCATCACCACATTAGTTTAGGTTTTGATTTTAGTATTTCTCTCCCTTTTCATCCCCCCATTATTAGTAGTAGGAAATATAGAGCTTCAAGGTGCATCAAGGGGAGATAACCCTTGTCATGTCCCCTTCTAGTTGAAGTCTTTTTGAGTGGATGATTAGCCTATTATGCGACCCTTGTAGGCTGATGGGATGGATAGAGGGTCTTGATGGAGCTGGGCTTGGTTTCGAGTAGCAAAATTGTTCCAGTTGGCTTTCGTTCAGGCTTTTTTGGACATGTATTAAGGGAGATATTAATATTTGATTGATTTAAGCAAATATTAATTATTTGGTCTAATTTTAATTAATTATTAATATTTAATTAAAAGGGTCTAATTTTAAACCCCTAATTCTAATTTAAGAAACTCTAATTCTAATTTAAGAAAATCTAATTTTGGCAAGCACACCTTTTTGAGGGTATAAGGGTTTCTCATGGGAGAGGGTTGAATTATGATTATTGTTTTGAAGACAAATTTTGCTAAGGATTTTCTTGAGAAGACTGAGCCAAGGGTTCCAATATTTTATCTACATTGAATAACATGCCCTCTTCAGTGTGTGTGATTTAGAGGCTGTGAGATATCAGTTGATCTATTTCCAGGTTGAGAGATAACTTCACACAAAAGTTATCATAGGTATCTACAAGGATTTATTTTATTAGGTTTTTTGGATTCAGATATTGCACAGATAAAAGATCTTTTGTATTAGAGCTATATATCTTGAGATTAGGGATCCAGCAAATAGGTCGTGCTATATTGGTAGCCGTATGAAGTCTATACAATTCCGTGCAAATCCATACGCATCAACGTAAAATTCAGACACCGACATCAGTAGGCAGAGACTTATAGCGACCGACATCGACTGACCTCTCACCAACGTCGATAGGTTAATGACCCCAGTCGATCGATGATGGTAGTATAACTGACATCGGCAACTGTGTTTTTGACACAGTAGGCTGAGACGTACCAGATCCAAGCTTATTTCCCAGTTTGTGGAATACTTAGGCTATTAAGGCCATATTTTTAATATTATTTTGTATACTTGATAGAGGACATCTATTGTAATCATCTGAGCAAATAAACAAGAGATTATACTATGGTTTACTTTATCTATTTGAAGATATTTTTCATGAATAAAGATAAGTAATTCAATAATATTTAGTTTCAAATTTCAAGGGAAATAGGGGATATTACAGTGGTATCAGAGCTAAATCCTACCATCCTGAGGGTTTGACAATCTTATGCAGCCACAAGAGTTGGGACCACACAGCTATTTCACATGCAGTAGAGCTTTGCTTGAAGGCGATCAAGTTTTAAAATAATAGTGAATCACCATGAGTGACAGGCATGAGGGTATCCCACATAGGGGCCATAGGCATAATGATGATTAGGACACTCAAGAATTCTTCTGAGTTATGGCTACAGGCTAGCAATAGATGAATCAGGAACTACAGGCACTCACTACTATGGTAGAGAGGATGAACACACCTGTTCGATAGAATGGGGAGCAAGGAGATAACAAGAGTGCTACTGTTAATCAGAGACCACAGCTGACCCATTCTAGGATAGCTAATAGGCCTACACGGCCTATGTTTGTACAAGAACCAGAGGCCCCAGTAGAGGAGGCAGCAGGAGAGCCCCTATTTGCTGACACGCTTATGGTAGTGAATGAGGAGTGGGAGTTATTATCACCTGAGGTCAGAGAGAGGATTACTTTTGACCGATTCCTCACATAGAGGAGAAAGCATAATTAAGGTCGACATGATTGGAGACCTAGACACCTGAATAATGATCTAAAGCATGCTATGAGCAGGCTCACACTAGCGATGTTTGACGGTAGCGGCAAGGTCACAGCGTAGGCCTGGATTAGTAAACTAGACACATTTCTCACATTGCATCTGATGGCTGAGGGAGATGCTATCAAATATGTGACACTACATCTTGAGGGAGTAGCTCACAATTGGTGGCACCATGGGATGGTGACACTCCATCATGATCAGATCACATCTTATCAAGAGTTTATGGATAGGTTGGTGGAGCATTTTGACAGGAGGGATCCAGAATCCTATTTCTGAGAGTTGGCACAGTTGCGCCAGAGTAGCAGTTTAGAGTCTTACATTGGTAACTTCTAGAAGTTATCAGTTATGGTTCCTGAAATTTTAGAGAGGTGACTTGTAGTGCTCTTCATGGAGGGATTGACAAAACCATTGAGAGGTTGGATCAAAGGCTTTGATCCTCCTTCATTACAAGAAGCTATGAAGAAGGTGCGTAGTATGGAGATGGCAGCCCCATCAAGTAGATTTAACTCTAGAGGTACTTCTTCATCCAGGGATAGTAAGGGCTTCAACAAGAATAGAGAAAGACTGGGTTTCAACATAGATAAATCAGGTGTTAAGAATGATTCAAAGGCCAACCCAACAGCACCACCTTTGGATAGAGAGGCTCTTAATGATCTACGCAAGAAGAAGCTTTGTTTCTACTGCAAAGGTCCTTATGATGCCAATCACGATTGTCCTTTGAGGCCTAAGGGCAAGGCAAATCAAGTGATGTGGGCTTATTATGAGGATGAGGAATCAAAAGATTCTGAACATCAGGATAGTTCTGAGGAGCCAGAGGTTGAGGCTTCAGAGCCTAACGTAGAAGCAGAGTCAGAGCTACAGATTCAGGAGGCATGCCTTTCTATCATCCAGCAGGAGGGGTCATTTAGACTCCGTGGAGTTTTGGCAAGACAGAGGATCATCACCCTTCTTGACACAAGAGCCACACATAATTTTATTGATATTAGATTCATGGAGAAGTGTGGACTCACCACAGAAGAGTTTGAGGGAATTAGAGTTAAGGTGGCTGACGGTTACACCCTTAGGTGTGAACGGATGATTAGAGATCTCCCATTGCACTTGAACAACTATGAGTTTAAGGCTGATTATTATGTGGTGAACATGGGGGATATAGATTTGGTCTTGGGCATGAAGTGGCTTCATTCCCTTGAGGTAGTCACTCTTCATCTTAAGGACATGGAGATCCATTTTGATGTTGATGGGAAGACACACATTCTTAAGGCAATACAGGACGACAACATCAAAAATATTTCTTTTCATCGGATGGAGAGGCTCATGAGACACAACATGGTAGAGTGGGCTGTCGAGTGCACATTGGCACCAATACAGGTGGGACAGCAGAAGACTGAGTATCATCTTGACATTCAGCAGTTGAGAGTCAAGCATGATAAAGTATTTAGTGATATTCCACCAGGGAGGCCTCCAGATAGGGGCATTGAGCACATTATTGAGCTTGAGGAGGGCGCTAAGCCCATTATG
This sequence comes from Torreya grandis, assembly GCA_037957365.1. Lineage (NCBI taxonomy): Eukaryota > Viridiplantae > Streptophyta > Pinopsida > Cupressales > Taxaceae > Torreya > Torreya grandis. The sequence goes on along the minus strand of JARHVA010004731.1, from coordinate 1,335,799 downwards.
ATTACTCCTTATCAACATCCTAAGCAATTTAAGGATGAGATCGAAAAAACAATTAAGGAGTTACTTGTTATGGGTCACATTCGGCCTAGCAAATCACCGTTTGCTTCTTCAGTTGTTTTGGTGAAGAAGAAGGATGGCACCCTACGCATGTGCATTGACTATAGAGCCCTGAATAAGAGAACCATTAAGAATAGGTATCCAATACCTTGTATTGATGAGCTTATTGATGAGCTCCATGGTGCACATTACTTCATGAAGATAGACTTAAGGTCAGGCTATCATCAGATCAGGGTTCGTAAGTAGGACGTTGAGAAGACAGCTTTCCGTTGTCATTGTGGACACTATGAGTTTGTAGTGATGCCATTTGGGCTCACTAATGCACCAGCGACATTTCATTCCACCATGAATAGAGTCTTTCATTCACTGTTGAGGAGGTTTGTACTTGTTTTTTTAATGACATTCTTATATACAGTAGGACTTGGCAGGAGCATTTGGCTCATCTAGAGACTGTACTCAGCATTTTGGAGAGGGAGTCCTTGTATGCCAAGGAGTCCAAATGTGATTTGGGGATGACCAAATTGTTATACTTGGGTCATATTATCAGTGCAGGGGGAGCGCAGATGGATCCTGAGAAGATATGCGCTATCATGGACTGGCCTATTCTGGCAAACCTTACATAGCTATAGGGATTTCTAGGTTTGTGTGGATTTTATCATAGGTTTGTGAATGGCTATTCATGACATGTAGCTCCTATGACAAATTTGATGAAAAAGGGGGCTTTTTGTTGGACACCTGAAGCACAAGAGTGTTTCATGAGGTTTAAGGAGTTGATGACTATGTGTCTAGTTTTGGCACTACCTAATTTTTTGAAGCCTTTTGAGCTTCAGTGTGATGCTTCAGGGGAGGGCATTGGAGCGGTGCTTATGCAGGACAAGCACCCCATAGTATATGAGAGCTGTAAGCTCAGGGGACCAGAGAGACTTTATAGCATTTATGATAAGGAGATGCTTGCTATCATGCATGCCTTGGCAAAATTTAGGCAATATCTTGTGGGCAGCATGTTTTACATCAAAATGGACCACAACAGCTTGAGACATTTCTTGGGGTAGCAAGACCTCAATGATCGTCAGCAGAAGTGGGTGAGCAAATTATAGGCATATGACTTTGACATCTCTTTCATTAAGGGCACCCATAATGTAGTAGTTGATGCCCTTTCACGTCAACCGTATTTGAGCACTATGGTCCATATTACAGAGGATTGGAGACATATGATTGTGGCAGAGGATGCCAAGGATACATGGGCATCCAGCATTGCTGAGGGATTGGCAGTTGACACTAGATATACTCTTGTGAATGATTTGATCATTTACAAGAGTAGGGTTTATTTGATCCTAGGATCGGCAGTGAAGAACATTCTCATGCGGGCCTTTCATGATGTACCTACTGTAGGACATCCCGGGTATTTCAAGACCTATAGACAGATTAGGGAGAGATTCACATGGAAAGGACTCAAGGCAAATGTTCTTTAGTATGTGAGTGAGTGCCCTTTTTGTCAACAGAACAAGTAGGAGAACACGTACCCAGTAGGATTATTGCAGCCACTTCCAATTCCTAACAGGAAGTGGGAGTGCTTGTCAATGGATTTCATTACGAGCTTGCCTAAAGCCCAAGGATGAGATTGCATATATGTAGTTGTGGATCGGTTAACGAAGTATGCCCACTTCTTTCTGATTACCACCACATACATAGCTACACAGGTGGTAGAGGTTTTCTTTTGAGAGGTATTTTGACTGCATGGGTTGCCTCAGAGCATAGTGAGCGACAAGGATAGTCAATTCTTGAGTCACTTCTGGCAGGAGGTGTTCAGACTCTATGGGACCGATCTTACACCGAGCACCAGTTACCACCCGCAGACAGATGGATAGACAGAGATATTGAACAAATGGGTGGAGGGCTACCTCAGGAACTACATTGTAGGGTAGCAAAAAGCTTGGGTCAAGTGGATTCATTTGTGCAATTATTTCTATAACATGACTTTCCATATGACCATTTAGATGTCTCCTTTTATGGCATTATACAGGTATGAGGTGCTGAGTTTTCTAGATTTGCTACTGAGTGATAGTAGAGTGCCGAGTGCTGGAGACTTATTGTAGGAGAGTCAGGATACTATGAGGACTCTCAAGGAGAATATTGCTAAGGCGCAGAATCAGCATAAGCAGTATGCAGATCAGTGGAGGACAGAGAGATCTTTTGAGGTGGGTGACATGGTCTATCTTATGTTGTAGCCTTATCGTATGTCTACTCTTAGGAAGAGTGGAGCAGAGAAGCTGAAGCCATGTTATTACAGTCCTTTCAAGATCCTAAGGCATGTTGGGGAGATGGCTTATGAGTTAGAGCTCTGGAAAAGAGCAAGGTACACAATGTTTTTCATGTATCACACCTCAAAAAGGCGTTAGGACTCCGTGTGTTACCTTCTACAGTTTTACCTCCCTTAGATGATGAGGGAAAGTTGATTTTAGTACCTGAGTCTATCCTGGAGTATAGAGAGAGATAGTTGTGTAGGAGGACTATCAAGGAATATTTGGTAAAGTGGAGAGATTTTCCAGTGGAGGATGCGACATGGGAGAGCGAGGATATTCTACAGCATCCAGAGTTGAGATTGCTTGAGGACAAGCAATTTTAGGAGGGGTAGACTGTCATGTCCCCTTCTAGTTGACATCTTTTCGAGTGGATGATTAGCCTATTATGAAACCCTCATAGGCTGATGGGATGGATAGAGGGTCTTGATGGAGCTGGGCTTGGTTTTGAGTAGCAAAATTGTTCCAATTGGCTTTCGTTCAGGCTTTTTCAGACATGTATTAAGGGAGATATTAATATTTAATTGATTTAATCAAATATTAATTAATTATTAATATTTAATTAAAAGGGTCTAATTTTAAAACCCTAATTCTAATTTAAGAAACTCTAATTTTAATTTAAGAAAATCTAATTTTGGCAAGCACACCTTTTTGAGGGTATAAGGGTTTCTCATGTGAGAGGGTTGAATTATGATTATTGTTTTGAAGACAAATTTTGCTAAGGATTTTCTTGAGAAGACTTAGCCAAGGGTTCCAGTATTCTATCTGCATTGAAGAATGTGCCCTCTTTAGTGTGTGCAATTCAGAGGCTGTGAGATATCAGCTGATCTATTGCTAGGTTGAGAGATAACTTCACACAGAAGTTATCACAGGTATCTACAGGGACTTATTTTATTAGGTTTTTTTATTCAGATATTTCACAAATAAAATATCTTTTATATTAGAGCTATATATCTTGAGATTAGGGATCCAACAAATAGGTTGTGCTATATTAGTGGCTGTATGAAGTCCGTACAGTTCCATGCAAATCCGTACACATCAGTAGAAAGTTCAAACACTGACATCGGCAGGCAGAGACCTATAGTGATTGACATCAGCCAACCTCTCATTGACGTCGATAGGTTAACGACCCCAGTCGATCGATGATGGAAGTATAACCGATGTCAGTGACTGTGTTTTTGACACAGCAGGTCGAGACGTACCAGATCCAAGCTTATTTCCCAGTTTGTGGAATACTCAGGCTATTAAGCCCATATTTTTAATATTATTTTGTATACTTGATAGAGGACATCTATTGTAATCATCTGAGCGAATAAATAAGAGATTATACTATGGTTTACTTTATCTATTTGAAGATATTTTTCACGAATAAAGATAAGCAATTCAATAATATTCAATTTTAGATTTCAAGAGAAACAGGGGATATTTCTGTGATGTTGCTTTGATACCACTGTAATATCCCCTTTTTCCCTTCAATTCTAAAGCTAGATATTTTTTTGACTAATCCTCTGTATTTTGATTTTAGATATTTTGCATGAATAAAGATATGATTTTGTAAGATAAATTCAAATAAACAAATAAACCACAGTAAATATCTTAACTCGTAAATCAGTGCTCTTATTATTCTTCAAAATGATTACAATAATGTATCTCTGGCATGCATATAAAGTAATACAAATATCATCTCAAAACCTAATATTTTGCAAATCTGAAACAGCTCTCGGGTTGTTGTGTCAACAACACAGTCGCTGTCGTCGGTCGATATACAACTGACATCGGTCACTATTGGTCAGCTCCTCTATCGACGTCGGTCTACATTCGGCTGATGTCGGTCACTGAGATGCTGATGTCGGTTCCTGTGTCCCTTACGGTGTTATCCAGCCTGTGGCAGAATGGTATGGAATTATACAGATCGGTATGGATTCCATATAGAAGTAAGGTAATATGTTGTGTCCTATATTCTGGTCCCTGATCTCAATATCTCTATCTAGACAATTTATTAAATCAAAACATAAGGAAATAAATACCTAAAATCCCTGTGATAACTTCTGTGTGAAGTTATCTCCCAAACTTGTAAACCTCTGTGATAACTTTTGTATGAAGCTATCTCTCAAATCAGCAATAGATCAGCTGATATTTCACAGCCTTTGAATCACACACACTGAAGAGTGGACGTTCTCCAATGCAAATGGAATCCTGGAACCCTTGGCTCAGTCTTCATAGAAGAATTCTTAGCAACAATCAATGTCAATAATCAATGAATAATTCAACTCTCTCCCATGAGAAACCCTTATACCCTCAAAAAGATGTGCTTTCCCTAATTAGGGTTTCTTAAATTAGAATTAGGGTTTCTGAATTAAAAATAGGCCAAATACTTAATATTTGATTAAATCAATCAAATATTAATATCTCCCTCAATACATATCGGATCTTTGAACCAACTGAAGCTGGTGAATCAGGGAGAGATTTTGCACATGACCATACTAAAACAAGGGTGCTTCACTGCATGTCAAGTATCCCTAAATAATAGGAGCTCAGGCAAATGTGTCCAAAAGATCCTAAATGAAAGCCAACTATAGGAATTTTGCTAATTGAAGCCAAGCCAAGCTCCATCATGACCCTCTATCCATCCTATCATCCTACGAAGGTCACATAATAGGCTAATCATCAAGTCTAAAGATGTCACCTAAAAAGGGGACATGACAACCCTAATCTAGAGATTCATCCCTCATGTTTTCAACCCATAGCAAGAGGGGTGTCTCCATTGTGTCACATGGAGGAAGAGAGTTGAGCCTCCCTTAATAGGGTGCAATCCACCATGTCAATAGTTTTTGGCATCCCTGATGGGACAAATTTATGTGTCCTACAAGTTTTAGGATTGGTGTTGGTCTTGATATTATTAAAAAATCCAAAAGAAGGAGCTATATTTAGCACCTAGTGACTCCATTCAGCAACTTAGTCTCTGGTTAATGATTAGCCTGACATCCCATGCCAAAGGTCACTACAAGATCTTCTTCTAGGGGTTTCCCTTTTGAATTTTTTGAGTTTCCTTTAAACTCAATGAAAAGTTTGAGGTTTGAAAATACCCACCCTTACATAGCAAGCCACTTTCCTAAACCAACCATAAAATATACCTACTCAAGGAGACCCCAGTTGAATCCTTTCACATCCATGGCATCCCTTGGGGCTTTCCCTTTTGTGGCCTTTAATGGTCAAAGTCCCTTGAACCTTTAGTAGTATGACCCAATTCTAGGGACAGCTCTCAAAAGTGTTCCTCCCTTTAGTGGAGAGGTTCCAATCACTATTGTCAAGCATATTAGAAACATAGCCAACCTTTGCAACATCCATAATATCACTAAAGAAAATGTAGCCATTAAATTTCTAGCCTTATCCTTTAAAGGGAAAGTTTTGGACTGGTATGGGACCTTGCCTATGAACTCAATTGGCTCATGGAATGAGTTAGGAACCCCTCTTAACCAATAGGTTTGGGGAAAAAAGTGACCATTTGTCTCTAGCTGAGCAATTAACCACCATGAAGAGAGTCCCACATGAGTTTATGCAAGATTTTAATACTAGGTTCCAAAAGACTTGAGACAGAATCCCAATTCTTGTGAGGCCAACCCCAAGCTATGTTTTCCTTTATTACTTGAAGGCCCTCAATAGTGACATTGCTATCATGATACAATATATGGGTGAGAACACTCTGCCCATTGGTTATGAGATAGCTATAACTGCATAAAATTTCCTTGTTCAAGTAGGAAAGATAGTTCCTAGCCCTCATATGCCACTCTTTCTTGATTTATAGCCCTCAGTCTAGCCTATTGTGCCCACTCTAGCTCCTCTGCCTAATTAAGAGAAGCTGGATGCTACCCTTTTAAATGACCTCCATGAAGTTAAGATCCTATTATAGAGTGTTACCAATGATTTAGTTGCCCTCAAGAGACAACAAGCTTAGAGTTATAGGCCAAATCAAGGCTACCAGTAGTTTAGACAAGCAAGTATGCCTCCTTCCAGAATTATAATCAAGGGCAAGGTCAAATTACACATGTCAAACATTATCAAATCTATAATCTAAATTCCCCTTCATCTTCCAAGGCTCTTATCCCCACTCAAAATAATTTGGTGTAGGAGCAGCCTAATTATCCACCCTTGGGGCATGGCCAAGAATAGGTTGCTTATGCCAGTGAGCTACCAAATCAAAGCATGACCACACAAGGTGATCAAGTAGCCCAATTCTCAAAATTTGAGATATCAACACAACTTAGGATGGACTATAGGTAGGCTCAATTTGATTCCACTCTTATGAATCACTTGGAAGGAGAGTTCTACGTAGTCAACTATGTGGGGATCACAAGTAATCAAAATGTTGTGTTGCAGCCAACACTAGGTCCAAAAGGAGAACCATTGATGAAGCTCAAGTAGCCACTTAATCACCTATAGCATCTCCTTCACCTTAATCAAATCAAAAAAATTATAATTACAGGCCATCAGTTGTTGCTTTAGCTCCTCAGGTTGCACCACAGGTTATGAATGTTCCCAAGGAGAACTTTAAAAGGGGGAATCCTTCAATCAATATAGTGGACCAAATGAAGAAGCTACATGTAAACATCTCATTTTGGGTTTCTTTAGTACTACCAGGACAAAAGGATATACTCCAAAAATAATTGTATGGGCTAGGTGAGCAAGTTATCCTAGCAAGAAATGATAATGTGTTGATAGTAAATGGGGCTCCTCCCATGGGAGGTCAAGCAAAGAAATATGAGAAGTTCCCTCCCTTCTATTTATCCCTAATTATTAGTGATTTATTTGTCCAAAATTACATCATTGATAGTAGAGCAAGCACCTTAGTTATGCCTAAATATATAGCTGATAAGCTGGGCCTCAAGTATGAGCAAATGACCAAAGGAGTTTTATAGTTGGATGAATCACTAGCTAATACCTTAGGAGTGGAAAGAGGCTTAAATCTAACTCTCCATGCCTATCCAACCTTCTCAATTCCCCATGATGTGGTAGTGGTAGATGTTCTTCTTTACTTCACTCTTTGCTTGTCAAGGGATTTCACATCCAAGATAGGTGGATACTTGGCAGTCAATTGGTCTTACATGGTTTTTAGGACAAAGTATGGAACTAAAGTAAAGATTGAGTCAAAGCCCATCCACAATGATCACCTAGAGCCATACTCACCCAAAGTGGTGATTGTGAAATACATAATCATTGATGAAGAAGAGCTCTAGGTGGACCAATCTCCATCATCTTCCCTTGTAGGAGTTGCTGGCCTACTCCTAGATGAATGTGAAAATGATAATTTTGAACATGATCCTTACAAGTTAATTGAATAAGTTGGTCTTGGAGTCTACTTCATGCATGAGAAAGATGATTTCATGCCAAAATTGATGAAGACAAATCAAGAGGACTATGGTTTATGGTAGATATTCTTTGATGGATCCAAAATCAAGTTGGGAGCTAGTGGTGGGGCAATGCTAGTTTCACCTTCAAAGGATAAATACTTCTCAATTTTTACATTTTAGTTCTCCTGCACTTGCAATGTAGTAGAGTATGGGGCCCTTGTTAATGGCCTAGAATGGGCAAGGAAGAGAGGAATCAAAGAATTGTAGGTGTTTGGGGATAGTGAGTTGATTGTGAACCAAGTAAGAGGTAAAAGCTTGACCAAGAAATCCTTACTCAAGTATTACAAGCATAGAGTATGGGACCTTGTGGATAACCTCACTACTTTCAACATTACTTCCATTCCAATATAGGAGAACAAGTATGCGGATCAACTAGTAGCAGTTGGTGCTCAGTTTGATATCCCAAAGGGGGTGAGACAAAGCAGGAATTAGCATCATTTAAAGGTGATTGTGAGGCCCTCTATACCAGACAATGTCACCAATTGGAAGGTGTTTGAAAGTGACTATCAAATAGCACTTTTCTTGCAAGAAGAAGCTGAGTTCACTTCCAAAAATTAATCCAAGCTGTAGAGCCAATATGATGGGTAGATTATTCAACTAAAGACCAATGAGATTCTCAAAGGTTTGGTAACTCTTGAGATCATTTTCAATGAAAATGAACAATTTAAGAGAGATAAAGCAAGCATGTCAACCAAGAATAAAAATTATGAAAGGGTAGATATCTACAAGGATAAGCTGCTTGCACTTGGGAAGGTATGTACCAATGAGGAAAAGCATGCTTTCATTATGTTATGTCAAGAGTTTGTTGATGTCTTCACTTGGGATTATGGTTATTTGAAGGGCTTTGATCCAAGCTTGGCCCAACAAACCATTGAGCTAGAGGAAGGTGTCAAACCCATCAAGAAAAAGCAAAGGCCAATCAATCCAAAGATCAAACCTCTCATGAGGAAGGAATTCACCAAATTGAATGAGTCTAGGATCATCTTCCCTATCAAACACTCTTCTTGGTTGGCCAATTTAGTCCCTATTTAGAAGAAGAATGGAGAGGTAAAATTGTGTGTAGATTTTAGAGACCTAAATAGAGTCTCACTGAGAGATCACTATCCCCTTCCAAGTATGGATAAAATTCTTCAAATGGTAATAGGCATTGAAAGATTCTCTCTCCTAGATGGCTACTCTGGGTACAATCAAATCTTGGTACAAGAATGTGACCAATATAAGATAACCTTCACCACCAAGTTGGGAACATATGCCTATAGGAATATTCCATTTAGATTTTCAAATGCTAGAGCTACCTTCCAACATGTTATGGATATGGCTTTCCAAGGTTTGATCAATGACATTGTGTTGGTTTATCTTGATGATGTGATAATCTTCTCTAAGGAGGTAAGTGAACATTTGAAGCACTTAAGGAAAATATTCTAAAGGTGTAGAGAGTTTGACATCTCTCTCAACCCAAATAAATGCATTTTTTCTATCCATGAAGGCAAGCTCTTGGGCTATGTCATTTCAAAGGAAGGCATATCCATTGATCCAGAGGGGTGCACGCCATCTTAGCATTGTCCTTGCTTAAGCACAAGAAGGGCATACAAAGTTTCTTTGGTGAAATAAATTTCATTAGGAGATTCATTCCTAACTTTTTTGAGATTTTCAAACCACTAACTTCCATGTTAAGGAAGGATGAGACATTCATGTAGGCAGCAAGAAGAAGAGAAAGCTTCAAAGGCATCAAGCAAGTTATTGCCCAAGATCCTACCCTGGATAGTCTAAAATTCTCCATGGAATTCAATCTATACACCTTTGGGAATGAAGAGGTAATCTCTGCTATGCTCACTCAAGCAAATGGTGAGAATTTAGAATAATCTTTTGCTTTTTTTAGCCAAGGTTTAGAAGGCTATGAGGTTAAATACAAGTATGTTGAGAAGCAAGTGCTTGTATTCATATGAAGTCTGAAGAAGTTTAGACATATGTTTTCTAACAGAAAAATTCACATCATGGTGCCACATCCTTATGTAAAAGACTTCTTGTTGAACTGAGACTTAAATGAGAAAAGGGCAAGTTGGATCACCAAAGTAATGGAGTATGATGTAGAGATCAAGACTACCAAGTTGGTAAGAGGAGGATGGCTATGTGAACACCTTGATATAGACTTGAAAGATCCTAAGGAGGATGTTTTGGTACTCCATGATGAACCTACAGTAGTTTTACCTATAGTCATGAAGAGCTGGGCACAAGACATGGTTCATTTTCTTTGAACTAACAAGTGTCCACAAGGTCTTGATAGGACCAAGAGGAGGTATTTTAGACTCCAATATCTTCCTTATGTCTTAGTTTATGGAGTTTTATTCAAGAAATACTTTTTAGGGGTGATCTTGAGATTCATCTATTTAGACCAAGTCAACAAGGTACTGTCCAAGTTCCATGATGGACAAGCTAGTGGCCACTTTGCTCCCAAGGCCATAACTGCAAGGATTATGAGGGATAGTTATTTTTGGCCCAGATTTTTTAAATAGACTCGTGCTTGGGTGAGGAAATGTCAAAAATGTGCCTTCTTTGATAGGAATCAATATCTATCTACCATGCTTCTTCATCCTATTCAGGTGGAACAACCATTCATGTAATAGGGCTTGGACTTCATAGGGTTGATCACTCCTCCTTCTAGTGATGGCCACAAGTGGGTTTTGACTACCATGGATTATTTCACAAGGTGGGTAGAGTTCATAGCTTATAAGGAGGCCAATGAGAGTGCATTCCTAGACTTCTATGAAGGCATAGTGATAAGATTTGGGGTCCCAGCCATAATCATTTCAGACAATGCATTGGATTTATTGGGAATAAAGACAAGTGAGTGGGCATTAAAGTATGGCATCTATCTCATAAATTCTTCCAACTAATATCCACAAGGGAATGGGTTGGCCAAGTTCACAAACAAGAATTTGATTAAGATCATAAAAAGGATAATGGAATAAAATCAAAGGACTTGGCATGCCAAGTTGAAGATAGATCTTTGGGCAGATAGGATCACTCCAAAGAGGGTGATCAGAAATTCACCTTACACACTTATGTGTGTAAGGGAATCTAGAATTCTTATCTCACTTGAGTTACCAGCCTTGGATCTTTCCCATTAGCTATAATTGGTGGAGAGCAACAGCCTAAAAGTTAGGTATTGTGAGCTAATGGAGCTTTAAGAAGCAAGAGACCAAGCCATGGATGCCATGACCACCCACCAACAGTAAACAAAGAAGCATTTTTACAAAATGTCTATGCCAAGGAGCTTCTCAAAAGCTGACATTGTCTTAAAGTGGGATGAGAACTAAGCCAAGCCTAGAAGGCACATGAAGTTTGATGCTTTCTGGAGTGGCCCATATGTCAACACCCAATGCAAGCAACACAATGCTTTTCAACTCTCCAAGTTGGATGGTGAAGATCTAAATATCCCAGTCAATGGGATATATCTTAAGCATTGTTACTAGGTTTCTTTTATCATGTACATAGTTTCCTTATTTTTCCTCATTTTCCCTAAGTGTTGTTATGCATGTGTGTAGTGTTTTTAGCCTTTGTGTGTGTTTTTTCCTTGTTCTTTGGGGGTAAAATATTTGTTGGTTCTTAGGTCCTTACAAGGTTGTTGTTGACTTCTCCAAGATGCATCTTGACTCCATGCCCAATGGACTTTTAGGCCACCAGTCTTCTCAAGCATAGCAGGCATGCTTCCCCTGTGAGTCACCAATTTATTGACCATTTTTTGAATCTTGCATGCAAAAGTGGGTAACCCCCTCTTTTTTCCCTTGAAACCTTTTTCTTCATGATCTTTTTCCCTGAAGCTAGGTCTTAACCCTTTAAAAATCAAGGAAAATTTGTTTTTGTGTAGGTGTAGGTGTTGTCTCATCAAGCATTGGTCTTTTCCAGCACTCATAGAGCAAATTAGGTTCCCATAATATCATTACTTGTAAGCTTTAAAAGTAATAAATAAGAGAACTTAACAAACCCTAAAGGTTCTATGGATAGTTCTAGTGCAAGTCAAGTTTTGCAAAGTACTTTACTTGTCAATTTTAATGAGTAAAAGCAATTTAGAAACATGAAAGGGTTAGAGCAATACAATTTTAGTTTGTGGGATTACTTGACTTATGATCTTTCATGACTTGGAGTCATTCACAAACTTGAAAGGTTAAGGAAGAAGCAATCAGGTTTTGATATGTCTTTACTTCAAATATGTTTGAGTAAGTCCTTTGGAAGAGCCCGAATTGGTCTTACATGCTTCTTAAGGCAAGTGTTTTTCCATGGAGGGCACCTGGGCATTCTGTAGGGTCATTTGCAATTTCCCTGAAGGGTATGTTCCCTTACGAGAGGCACTTCAAAGATGAAATGAATCTTTATAAAACTTCTAAAGCGTATGTTTGAAGGAAGAATGGACCTTGTAGAGGGATTTTTGTCAGTGTCAAGACCAATACAAAAGTTCTGAAGGGCACTTTTGGCTCGAAATGCCCTTGTGGAGGGCAGTCGATTGAAGCAAAGGGGAAAGAAAAGACAAGAAGCTTGAAGGGAACTTTCCCTTTTGAAAAAGTGACAAGTGGAAGGAGTTTTCCTTCGAACATTTTGTCTGAAGGAAAACCAAAGAAGGCAAGCCAAGAAAGAATTCCTTCAGATAAAATGTTTGAAGGAATTCCTTCAGACATTTTGTCTGAAGAAATTCAATGTTCATAAAAAGATCAAAGTCTAAGTACTCTTATGGAAGGCACTTGGTCAAGAAAGAGGACTCTTTTCACTTTTTTGAAGGGTCATTTTTAGAGTTTTTGAAGGGCACCTACCCTTGCAGAGAGTGATTTTGGATGGGAGAAGCCTTTGCAGAGGGAACTTTAAGAAAGAGAGGATGAAGACAAAAGGCCTGAAGGGCACATGCCCTTTAGGAAAAGAGTCAATCAAAGGAAAGAGTTCCTTTAGACAAAATGTTTGAAGGAAAGCATAGCACAAAGGCCCACCAAAATAAAGGTGCAAAATAAAGCCCAAAAGAGAGTTTCTTCAAATAAAATGTCTAAAGGAATTCTTTTAAACATTTTATCTAAAGAAATTTGACATTACTAAAATCCCAAAGGCCCAAGAATAAAAAGCGCCTGAGATCCCGAATGGTTAAAGATAAAAGGGAAAAATCCAAGGCTAAGGGAAATAACAAAGTAAAATAAAACAAGATGGGTAACCCAAAACATGGCCATGCAGCATAATAAAATAAAAACTCAAAACATTCCAAGTAGTGTGACAAGTCAAAGTGCAGACCCAAGGATGAACCAGACCAAGGCAAGTGGTGCAGGTGTCATCAGCAAGAAGAGTAAATATACTTAGGTGAAATAGTATCTAGCAGAAACCAATAAAAGAATTTGTTTTTGAACTATAGAGGAGATCAGCCCATGTTTTCATGTTTCACCATTAATGCATATCTAGTTGCACCCAGCATTGAAGAGACCATGGTCTAGTCAACACAACTTGGGGATGGCTTTGTCAATTACTAGAAGGAGTATCCCATGCTTTTTCAGGCCTAGGACAGCAAGGGAAATGACTTGGACATCTACAGCATGGCTCTCCCATATGAAATTGGAAGAATATGGTAGCAAAATGGGCTTGTGGTCTCTACAAAAGTGTTTAACTCATCATGGGTTTCCATCCCTTGATTTGTCAACTATTTATTTCCAAGTTCTATATATATTTTTAACTTCTCATTTGAGAAAGGATCTCTCAACATTGTATGGCGAAGCCTTGAAGGAATTTACCTTGAATCAAAAGAAGCATTTTTACCTCCATTTGAGCTTGCACTTTTTCATATGTCTATGGTTTTATCTTATGTTAAGCCATTTCCCTTTCATGCTTCCATAAGTTTATCCCAACATATCTAATGTATTGTGATTTCTTCTCTTGTAGGTCAAAAAGAAGTGTCCAGCTTAGAGTATAGGTGCATGTGAATAAGATATCCATAATGTGTCTTAGAACACCTCTGGTATTTTTACCTCCCTATATTTCCTTAAGATCCCATGTTGAAACACTGATGTAGGAAAGGTTCTCATTTGAATGAATTTTATGGTGTAAAGTGTATGTCAAAGCTGAGTAGACCAACCATTTTGGTGCATCACTACATTAGTTTAGGTTTTGATTTTAGTATTTCTCTCCCTTTTCATCCCCCCCCATTGTTAGAAATAGGAAATCTAGGGCATTAAGGTGCATCAAGGGGAGATAGCCCCTAATCTAGAGATTCATCCCTCATGTTTGCAACCCACAGCAAGAGGGGTGTGTCCATTGTGTTTCATGAAGGAAGAGAGTTGAACCTCCCTTCAAAGGGTACAATCCATCGTGTCAACACCTTGGAAGTAGAAGCATCACTTAGAACTTGATTGACATGAGGAACAAAAGGATACTTTTATTGTTTTCCATGATGTTGGGGTACTTGTTGAGTTATAAGAGATTTAACAACCATATTTGAAGTGGTTGGCTACTGACTAGTTCATAGAGATGTTGAAAAAGCCCTAGACTACTCCAAATTACCATCCAACATCCTCCTTTTATACTTGGTATGGGATGAAATTGATTCATTTGGCCTTTGTGTAGTTTTCCCCATGTTTTCTACTACGTGTTCAATCATATGTTCCCCTTCTTGAAATTTTATGCACATGGTGTCAGCTGGTGCATTACCCATGCTTCTTTTTTGTTGAATTTGAGCTTTTGATGATGTCATTATAGGCACATTACCTTGGTTCATTATAGGGCCTTGTGGTGGAGGGGGCATGATGTCATGGCTTAGGAATGAAGGAGCATGATTCTTACCATGGTCTTGATACATCTTCCCACTTGTAACCATTACCATCTCATTAGCCTATTCCCTTGATTGCCATTGATGCTCTTGTGCAAGATTGTTTTGTGTAAGGACCAAGGCTCTTGAGTTATTTGTAGTTATAGGGTTATAGCTATTATAAGATATACCTTGGGTAATTTGGCCTTAGGCTTGTTGGATTGATGGATAAGGGGTTATATTATAGGATTGAGCAAGGTATTAGGTTTGGAAGGGACCTTGGTACAAGAATGGCCTATATGAAGTTTGTTTTTGTCTCTCTAGAGCCACTAGCTTATTATTTTTTGCCTTCATAAAAATCTCAATCCTTTCAAATTTATCCACTTGGAAATCATCATGTTGGGCTTGGTTGTTTTGAGTGGGTAGTTGAGCAATGGTAGGTGGGGTTGGCTGAAGTTCAGTGAAAAGTGGCATGAGAGGTCTTGACATGAGCTTCCCTACTTGTATTAAATAGTTTTTTTCTCTTATAGCTATCTCATAAGCCCCAAGTAGAGTTGTCTCACCCATAGATTGGATCATGGCTGTAATGTCTAAATTCAATGCTCTCAAATAGTAAAGGAAATCATAATTGGGTGTGGGCTTAATGATGACAATGATCCTATCCTAAGTCTTTTGGAATCTATAATTGAAATCAAGCATATATTTTTTAGGTGCCCTTTTGATTGAGGTAAGTTGTTCCATAAGTGATACATGGTCACTTATATCCTCAAAATGTTTACATCGGCACTCACCAAACTCATCCCAAGTATTGATTGAGGTAGGAGTTAAACCTCTATACCATTTTAGGCTTTGCCTTTTAAGGATGTGGCTAGTACTCTTCTGTAATGTGATGTATTCCATAAAGGTTTTCAATGTCAATAATGTAATATATAGGAGTGGTGGAGTTTTCTCTTGTAAAGTATAGTATAATCTTCAAGGATGCAGTAGGGATGTCATTATATTGCTTAAAGTTAAGAGGGCTCCCACCATTAAAGGGTATAAATACTAATTCCTCGACAGCATTATGAATGGAATGGAAAATATGAAGCATTCTTGAGGGGATTCTAAAGGATGAGAAATTCTATCTTTTCCATTTGATAATATTTCATATGAGGTCAAAGGACCATGCTCTCTTAAGAGCTCAAAATCTCTCTTATGGGCCTAATGAGCAGGCTAAAAGGATATCATGGTAGGTAATGGAAGTTATGATGATTCATGAAGAGGAAGAGGTTCATTTTGAGGTCATGATATTATTTAAAAGTGTTCATAGGGTTTAGAGACAATATTGGGTGCAATAAATATATTATAAGCCTTATATGCCTAGATAACACAATTAAGATTGTGTATGGTTGTATTATTGACTTAAGAAACCTCCCTAAGGATTGTAACCTTAATGGATGTGTTATGATGGTGTTATATGAATTTTAATGAGTATTATAGTAAGAGATAAAGGTTAGAGTGATTATTTGAGATTTAAGGTACAACAAAACCATGAATAAATCCTCCTTAGAACTCATTTTAATAGATTTTAAGGTAAGTTAGCATTGTTTAAGGTAACATGTTATTTTTTTGTTTCCATTCTATTCAAACCTCCTTATAGTAAGGTTGATGCTTATTCAAGTTAAGTGTGGATTATGTAAGTTAAATTGATGTATGTGAATCAATTTTGTCTCTTGGAACCAACCTACCACACTCCTTAGTCTATACACATAGATAAATATCCACCTACAACACTCACCTATGAAGGTACTTCAAAAGGTGTCATTTTGGGCATAGAGATAAGCAAACAGTGGAAAGATATAAATAGAAGATGAAAGTAGAGACTAAAAGACAAAATTTTATGAGTATATGCTCATTCAAGTATCCACCTCACATTCTCTAACATGATCTTAGTTTGTACAAATAGTAGCCTTCAACCTAATATTCTTAGAAAACACAATGAAGTTGCCTATGCAAAGTGAACTTATTTTATATAAGTTCAAGAGGATACAAATTGAGATTGAATGATGAATAATCACAATATAAAATATTAATATTCAAGACTAAGGTAAATAATTTACATCCAAGACAGACACATGTAGTTCGTACAAGCATTAATGCTACCTACAGCCATGGTCTACCTACAATAGTCAGTCATATGTTTGTATGTGAGGTATATTTTTTATGAGATGATGGAGTTTAGTGTCTTTTTAGCATATAATAATAGGTTTAAGTAAATATAACATACCTTTATATGTCTCATTTCATATTTAAATACACCTATATTCATACATGTATAGTAAAACCTCCACCTACAGATATATGATTGCCATAATGCTCTCTAAGTTAAGTGAGTTATCAATCATATGTTTTTCATATGATTTGTGGATCATTAAAGGAGTGACAATAAATATCATGGATTTTAAAAGTGTTTAAAGGATATAATTAACTCAAAAGGTGTATTTTTATCCCTAAGTGGTTAAATAGTGACCTACAGGCCCTAAGCCTATAGGTCTTCGTTGTGGATCAAAACAATATTGAGGCCTAGCAAGAACAATCTAAAAAGAGATCCTAACTTCATTTCAGGTGAATACAATGTCATAAAACATCATAAAATATATATAACACTTAAAAATAAAAGGATAAAAAATATACTAAGTTCACATCAAATATCCACGTACAAGTCTATACGGAATGAACAGATAACAAGTGACTTGAAAATGTCACAAGGAGTTAGCAGACCCTGTATATAGTGAGAGTGATACTCCATTGGTTTGGATATTCTTAAATAATTATGGAAAGATAAATATCTTATTTCAAGACCTTGAAACTCATATATACAATCCTTAACTCTAACCTACAGTCACCAAGAAGTTAGCACAATCAAGCATATTACATTGGAAGTGGTGTATGAGAGGAGACTTGTGAGGTATGAAGATGTTTGAAGAGTTTGAATCTCCTAAGATGTTTTCAATAGATCAAACTGGTTTTTAATCTATGTTATATAAATTTTTATGTCTTTTTACCTTCATTTATCTGCTTCAATTTGTACAAACCACATCAAATGTCCACTTATAGTCATCTAGTGACACACATACAGTCAAGGGCAAGAGTGGAAATATGGACAGGGGTTATGAGTCAAGGGAAATAGGATAATGTTAGAATTTAATATTTAAGGAGATATGATATATGTTAAATATTTTGAATTCATTTTCATTTGAATGTCTTAAGGAAATAATACAATCAATAGGCAGTCAAAAGAGATGGTCCCTTTTTGAGACCTACAGTCTTACTCATAGTTTAAGTGTGAGGAATGTCTTCTCATTGAAATAAGTATGTCTAAAAATGTGATAGAATTTATGTATATTATATGAAGGCCTAAATCAAGTTTCATATAGTAATATTTTGAGAGGAATATTTAGAAGTAACCTCTAGGGTCAATAATGTTTTTTTGCATATAAACCCTCTATTGTGAAGTACAATGTTCTAGACCTGTTTAGGAGGTCAGTGTTGGTAGATAGTCATTATAAGTCATTTAAAAAGATATATAAAACATATTCAAGTGATTAATTTTTATGAAAAGTGAATTATGAGGTTTTTAGACCCAAATAACCTTCCTAGGCTCTTTACACGCAAGTAGACACAAATAGTTATGAGAGATTTTGGTGCTTTGAGAGTGTTATGGGTAAAATAACACCTTGTGATTTGTTAAAAAGTATTATTCTGAGTTTAAAAATACAATAATGGTCACCTTAATGTTTTAATAATAACATACATATCCTTTTTTTATCTTAGACCTTGCCCACTCCATTGTCAAGGTGCAGTCTTGAGACCAAGAGATCTATTTAAGCTCAAAAGCACAAAACAAGTATGCCAGACCTCATGGAGGGAACTTGAGGAAATTAAAATTAATTTAAAAATTATCCATACACTTTCAAGAGGCATCAACACTCAGGTTTCGATCCAAGTGCCCTTGAGGGCTAGCAAGAAGAAGACAAGCCTAAACCCTAAATACCCTTACCAGTATACCAAATGCATATAGAGAAATAATGATCACTACCAAGGAATTTATAATCATGGAGAGGATTTTTTTTAAGGTTAATTAACCTATCCCATCATTTATAATCATTTTTGAGACCCAAAACTCAGATTAGACCTCTCTCAAGTCTAAAGAGAGCTAAGCATGCCACTCGAGGAGCAACTTCACATACTCATACCATCTATGACACTTTGCATGAGAAGATGAGACATTTTTCATAGTTTATGAGGTCAATAAATAATTTTTTCCAAGTGTAAGGAGGTCAATTGGTGGTTTGTTCTTTATGAACAATCGTTAAGACCCCAAATAGGTCTTAAACCCTTTTAAAACCCTAATTATAACCAATCAAGGGAAATGAACCTCAAATGCACATATAATTCCATAGTTTGATCATAAAAATATTTGATGTTGTTTATGATTGCAATGAGGTTATCTACATGTACTTGGACTATACTTGTAATTGTACATATTGTCATAAATACCCTATTTTTCATGTTTTTTCATGTTTTATAGGTGTTCTGAGAAAGAGAAAGATTAAAAATCATTGAATGATGTCATTTTGGATGTATATTAGCTATTAAAATCCAAAAAATATCATGGTAGATTATTTAGGTGATCAAACCAAGTCCATTTTCCAAAGTAGTCCCATACAAGCTCCAAATGAGACTAGGCGACAAGGTGATTTCTTGGTTTGCATACTTCCACAGGGTCTCAAGACCCCAAAATTGACATGAAGGTTTGGTTATATCATAGGTAAATTTAATAAAATACTTTTGGGTGATTTCACATGTTTGGGATATTTCTAGATCAAGATTTCTACTATCTAGGCCTATGAGGGATAATTAGGCCTAATTTGGGAGATATAATGAGCTGAAAAAGACATTTACACTCAAAATCTGATCATGAAATTTTTTTGGAGATATAAGGGGATAGAAGGTACTCAAAATATGACCATGTTTCCAATATGATCTATAAAATATTTTGGACAAGGAGCTTTACAAGTTTTTAGGGCTACAAGGAATGTTGAGGAAAGCATGTGATATGAGCAAAATTAAATATTTTGAGCTACTTGAAGGTTCCAAAATCCTTATTATAGGTCTTATGTCATGTTGATAAAATTTTCATGGTGTAATTTTTCTTGGAACATTGCAAAAACCAATTTTGTCTCTCTTATGCCACTTTTGCATAAGGAAGAATTAAGTGATCCAAGCACCAAATGGATGCATAAAAACATTTTCAAAGGTTTTATTGAGGTTGATACTTGTTTCCATGCCACTTGAAGGGTATTAAAAAGTCATAGTTGATTTTAAAAATATTTAAAAGTTTGAAAAGGTCTCTAAGACCCCTAACAACACCTTCTTTCCCTCAAATGCCTAGTCAAAAGACAAAGTCAAACAAGCATAAAAGAGCTCTAACATACCAAGAAAGGTGCGAAAAATTAATTAATGGTTTGTATAAGGTTTAAACAAAAAACTTGATCAAGTCATGATGACCTACTCTCATGGATCAAGACCTATTTTCAAGGAAGACTCTTCTTCACCAAGAATGTAAGGTGTGCAAGCAAATATTTAGGAGGTTATGTTGGTCAAACATCGGATAGCAATGCTTAAATACTCCTTAAAATATTTAATACATGTATCACTTCAACCTCTACACCATTTTCAAAATGTGTATGAGAGATAATCAAGTGATTTCTACGTTGGGTTTCAAGAAGGCTAACTAAATGTCATATTTCCTAGTTTATTGGCTTTATCTTTCTCCCTCTCCTCTTTCTCACTTTATTTATATGTAAGCTTATGTTTGGCATTTGAAACAATCCTTAACCTGAGTTTTGGCAAGGCCATGCTTATAAAAACACTTGTACTTGCCTATTTTTAATGAATAAGACTAAATGCATGCCTCTTCAAAGCTTGTGTTTAGTGTAGGCTAATGGTTAGTTGATGAATGACAGTGATAGTAAATTCTTCCTCTCATATTATCCTTTCCTTTATACCTATTTGTAGATGTTATTTCATCACTTAAAATTTTCATAGTGTGCTTGAATAATCTTGTATGTTTGGCAAGTGTGATATTTATTTAGTGTCTTTGAGAGACCAGTTGATTAGCTACCTTAGATCACCCATCAGTAATCAATTTTATGTTCTTATTAAACCTTATTAATGCATATAACATAAGTGGAAGACATATTTTGGTGTATCATCTCAGTTAGATAGGTTTTCCATTCAGTTTACCTTCTCTTTTTTCTTGCAAGTTGGTAGTGTAGAGTAGAGATCTTCACTGATACATCAATGTGAGATATCCCTTAGCATATAGATATTAAATCCATCTATTAGGCCACCCACATCTTAGGATTGTCTTCATGTTATTTTAGACTAAAAGGGCCTAAAACTACCTTCACAAGGGTGCAAGTCTAGTAGTCAACAGTAGTTTTGAAATCCTTACCACTTGTATACTATAATGGTTATGTCAAATCTTTGAGCATATGTATTACATTAGAAAGTGAGTTGTTTTGACCTTTATGTGGTAAAATTCAAGGTTTGAGTAGGATTTGTTAAAATAATGGGTTGGTATTTAAATTATGTGTATGCACATTATGAAATTCGTAATGGGTTTTTAGTTTATAAGAATGAATTATTTTCTTTTATTTCAAAACCATGAACAAACATGGAAGGAATGTATACATTTGTTTCTCAAAACTGTGATATATATAAAAGGGCTACATGCATATTATTATAAATCTTACTATGAAAATCTAAGGCTATATAAATTATTTTGAGGATATGATAAAGTTTCATATTGTGGAAAATTTTGTTATGTGAGGCGACTATTATAACTACTTTGATATTTGATAAAATATTTTGTAGTGGATACTAGTGTCAAATTGGGTATGAATATAACTAGAATCACACATACACTTATATACAGATCATATGACTTGTATATCATTTATGTGAATGGGTATTAGATGCAAGCCCTATTACAAAACTTATAACGTATTAAGAGAATTTGTAATAGAATTCATTTATATATTTAGAAAAGTTGACAAAGTCAAATCTGGAACAATATATGTGTTAGTGTTTATAAATCGTGCATAGATTATAGTGAAATTAAATTCTTATATAGTCTATGCAATGGATAGGTTGTTATGTGAATCACAAATATTCTAAGATAGATGTCAACTTGATTTTAATTGACACTTATGAAACTAGCATAAAGTATAATCCTACAGTAAGAGGAAGAGAGCAGATTGTAGATTTGTGTTAATAGTTGATTTAGAACTCTGTTTATCAAACTTTATGGGATAACATAACTAGATTAAATGACCCGAATCTGGGGTAAATAGGGTAAATGGATTATGACTAGTTTTTCCATTAAAAGTGGATTATGACTTATAAATTGATATAAGAGAAATTAGAATAGGAGTTCGAAAATAAAAATGAAGTCTTATGATTAAACTTTAATGTTATTTTTCAAGTAGATAAATTATAAATAGTTTTTTTAATTCATAAGTAGTTCATAATGGAAATAAGAACCACTATTAGTTAAAATAGATCATTATTTTTATATATAAATAAATACTTATATGCAATACATATTATGTACATATTTGATAAATACAAGTACATAGATATATGAAATATATATGTATGAGGAACTTACGTACCCATACACATATATAGTATATATTTGTACATAGAAGATGTGTGCTTATAATTATGGTATCTATTGAAGGTTAAATTAAGTCATGAAAATCTATAAGGTAGAACACTATGATTATATGCATACACTCCCCTAAAAGTACAACAAGTTATATCAATGAAGGATTTATGTTTATTTATGAGATAAGATATTGATTATGAGGTATTTGATCTCGAAAATTATTATGACTGGATTGTTGTTGTTTGAGAAATGTATGCATGGAAAATGAACTATGATATTGTTGTTTGTCATAGAATGTACTATAGTTGAGTTACTTCCAAAAATTAGAAACATGCAGTATAAGTTATACCCGATTGGTATAGATTTTACTTGTTTATGTTTATTATTTATGTAATAAATAATATGAACGAGATTCATTACATATGTTTGTTGAACTAAATGTATGTACTTTGATTATTTATGTACTTAGCATATTTTATGCATGCTTATAAGAAGTAATCAATTTGAATATGTTGGTTATATTTTATATTAATCAAATATCGCATTGTTGGTACTAAATAAGTGGTGAGATGAAATTCACTAGCTTAATTAGCATCACCAATGCCAGATGAGGGTAATCTGATCAAGTGGTGTGTATGAATTTGATTGATCCTAGAGATCATTAACAAAAAATTTAACCAGATTAATGTTTGGTTAAGCATTTTCATTTCATATATATTATGTACATGCTTGTGTGATATCATGTTAGAATGTATTTTCTTTATGGTACACATCATGTATTAGATATCTTACAACACACGGGTACTAGCTTGTCTCTCTGGGTTTCTGCACCATCATTATTTATCCATCCATGAAATGAGGGTCATTTCCTAATTGGGGGATTATGCAGGGGATCGATGGTCCATGGTTGGTGTGGAAAATCACTCAGATGATACTCTCCCTCCCCATAATAGTACTTCATTAGATACTACACTTGAGATTACCATAGATATTGGAGTTCGTGAGACTCATTCTTCATGGACCCTTGTATTTAGTATTATTTTTTATTATTGAAACATTATTCTTGATGAGAATGTAATTAATTATTCATATGTACATTGACATCAGTAGTTGTAATATGAACCAGTCATGGCTAGAATTATGTAATTACTTTCTAAATATATATATATATATATATATATATATATATATATATATATATATATATATATATATATATATATATATTTGAAAGGTCTCCTTGATGGAGACCTTTCAAATAATATTTATGAAACATAATTCTAGCACTAAGATTATGTTTTTTTTCATGTGATGCTAGTGATCAGTAACTAATAAATGTTACATGGTTTGTTTTGTAATTAACATACTTAGTGTGTTATACTTGGGTCACTAATTAGATTCTCATTGTGAAATCTAATGTAAGAATACGTGCAATTTTTTTTTTTTTTAAATTATGTTATTATAGTAAATCCCAGTGGGGATGTTATAAATAAAGTTGAAAATCAAGTATCAAAAACTAATTTTTAGTTTCAAAAAGTGAATAAATAGGAAATCAACTCTTTTAAAATCAAATGTGAGACTAATTACTAGGAAAATAAAGTGAATTGATTTGCTTATTTTGAATAAATCACATAGAACAAGGTCGACCAAGCTGATTTAATTAGTAAATAGAAAAAAATAAAGTTAGACAAACAGATCTAGTATGTTGTGAAAACAAGTCAAAAATAAACCAAGTCAACTAGGTTGTCTTTGTTGGTTTGGTAGAGTAGACTGACATAAAACTAAGTCAGTCAAGTCAACTTAGTTGACTATGTGGTACAATTTTACAAAACTAAAAAATTGGAAAAAACAAAGTCAAAATTTGAAAGACTCAATGATTTTATTGACAAACTAAGATAATTGACAAAAATTGAATAACAAAGTTTGTTTATAATGAACCTAAGTAATACTACTAGTCTAACCAAGTCGACTTGGTTGACTAAGAGTGTTAAAGATCTGAATATTGACTAGATCATCTAGGCCTAATTTAGTCATGTACAGATAAAAAAAATTGATCGAGTCGACCTAGTCTATAAAAAGCTAAAAATTGAAAAATAGTAGAATAAGACTAGGTTGATCAACATGACCTAATTAGCTAAAAAATAAAAAATAAATATTACATCAAGGTTGACCAACCTAATCTAGTTGATTGTAAATAAAAACTCAAAAAAATAGAAAAAATGACTAGGTTCACAGTGTGGCCTAGTTTTTGGAGATGAAACCCGACAAGAAAAATACAAAAGTAGGTTAACCAGCATAACATAGTTGATTATAGATCCTATATCTATAAACAGATAAAATGACTAGGTCAACCAATGTGACCTAGTTGATGTAGATGATATTTATGAATTATATAGAACCTTAAGCTTGTACATTTAGCAAACTCAGACCTTTACTATTCCTCTCAGGTTTGGACCTTTTCCACTTTCATAAGTCTTGCATCTACTCTATATTATACCCTTTGGCCTATCTCTTAGTCTAACTAGTCATATGTTAATGACCCAGACCTTCTATCTTGCTCAGAATGCTTAAAATATGCTTATCTTATGTCCCTACAAGTTTTGAGCTTGTACCTATTTTCTAACTGTCAAGTCACAAATGTCAATCCTAAACCTCTATGTTCACAATAGTATCCTACCCTAATGTAGGTGTATAGTGCCCTAAATTCATTTAATTTGTAAATGAAACATATCTTAATGGTCATCCTAAGTGTTTTAATGTGAGATATTTATCGATAGAAGTGGTATATATTCACAATCACTCTTCATTCATTCCTTACCTAACATTCATACCAAAGAGCATTCAATTAAGCAAAGATTATCTATTTATTCATATTTTCATATCAGTCATAAGGAATACACATTTAAAGGTATGAATTATTTAAGGAGCAACCCAAGAGCCTAATTTTCCAAGTTACAAGTTAGGTCATTATTTACTTGTTTTCTACATATTGTACCCTTGTGCACACACAAGCCAACACATTAAGGGATTACTACATCAGTCTAAGGCCCTCTTTATAGTAGTGGATACATAGACAACACCTATTGATATAGGGGTCTTTTGGGTTAACTTGACACTATGTGCCCACTAACCTAGTTTTCTCAAGGTCACTATGAAGATGAAGAACTAGGGTTTTGCCATTTCAGGAGTGATAATACATGACCTAAATCTGAATGCACTAGATCAAAGGTGAAGACAAACCTAGAAACATCTAAGTGTTTACATCCTTTTATAATAGGGATTCCATACAGGACATCTGCATCTAATTTAGATAGTAGTGTTGATGCTAACATCCAAGCCTGACACTAGTGTTTGCGGCTCCAAAGGCACTCAAATACAAAATTTAGAAACTATTCTAGAATCCTCTTTTAGTTTGTTTTTTGTTTATTTCAGATCCAAAATTATGTCAGTATTAAAACCAGTTAAGTACATTATTTCTATCATTTCCATATCTAGCATGGTTTTACTTTTTATTTTTAGCCTATCTTAGTTTAATAAAGTTAGCATATTTTATATCTGATTTTAGCATTTAATTGGCCTATTGTAGATCTGATTATCACCCTTGTGCATTGTCATTTCTATATTATTAACCCTATCTACCCATGTAGGATCCACATCTAATTTAGGGTTAAATATTTGGTAAACATGTTATTTTTTTAATTAATCATAAAAATAATGTGTTTAAATTTATAAATAATCAGAGCTTATCTTTTCTTGAAATCATGTTTGTTATGGATATATCTATTACTTATTACATGTTCCAATACCTTATAGTAGTTGTTACTTGTTATATCTCAAGCTTGATTAAATCACTCTAATCTATAATGGGTTCCAAACTTGCATTCTCATATACTCCTTGTTTTAATGTTTATAATGAGCTTTTACCTGTCACTACAAAGTGTCAAAGGGAGTGCATGAAATAATCATTCTCTGCATATCATGTTACCACCCAATCCAAGGATAGTGCTTCCAAAACTTCACTCTTGGACTTGTTACACCATTCATCCCATTACAAGTATGTCCTTTTATATGCATTACTAATAACCATATTCCCTTGTAATGTTGAACCACCATATGTGGCCTCTATCTTAAATTTCATCAAATTGACCGACCATAATATATCTTTTTAAAAGGAGGATTTACTACCTCAACATCTTACAAATAGTTGTTTGCCACTCTATATCCTAGCATGTGTTTGCAAATAAATATTAAAATAAGTTCTTGTGGACAATGGTTCAAGGCTCAACATTTGCAACATATACTTTCTTTCCTTAATTGGCCTTGGACCTTCAGATTTGGAACCATCTAATATGAGCATCAAAGCATTTGATAATATTTCATGACAAGTTTTGGGACAAATAACATTAAATATTATCATGGATCCCTCTACATTACCTACTTTGTGCCAAGTTATGCCAAATGATTTGAACTATAACCTTCTCTTGGGATGGCCTTGTATACATGAGATGTATGTGGTTACCTCTACATTACATGCACACTTAAAATTTAGTCATCAGGGATTCCTTTACACATTTCTAATGGATACTAATCCATTCAAACATTATGAAATGGTCTAAAATATGAATAATACTACACTACAATCTTATAATCTTGCTTTTGGTTCTCGATATTTTCTCAAATATGGGTACAAGGGACAAGGGTTGGGTAAAAATGATCAAGGAATAACTCATCCCATTTCTCCTACAAATAATACAAACTAACAAGGTTTGAGTTTTTCATAAAAAATATACAAGATACAAGCATAGCTCTCACAATACAACTTGTTTTAAAAAGGTCAAAATAGAGTGTATGAATACAATTGGTCAACCCTAATCTAATTGATGTGGGTGTTTCCCTAGAAATTTTGACACTAGATGTTTTCTCCAATAATGAATCATTACTAGAGTACTTAGGGGCATATGAGGATCTCCCTTCCTTCTATCATAAGAATAGGTTTCCTCATGCCACCTTTGCTCATGATTATTTTGCTGAGAGTGATGATACCAATGTCCAACATGATTCATAAAACATTATTCCTACCACACCATTTATCACATAGAAATCTACTTTTTTAAACAAATAAATAGTCAAATAAAAATTTGGAATAGATAAGGACCCTTGACTAGTTTTGATTATTGCAATGATGTACGATGATGAATGAAACACCTATCGACAAGTCCTTCATGATTTTCTCAAACTCTTTGCTTGGCTTATTTAGATATCTCTAGGATTTATCCATCGATGGCAAGGAGTAACATATTATTGTACCCAGATGCAAAACTAATAAAATATAAAATTCAAAAAATGCATCCTAAAGTGGTGTTATTGGTAAAAGATGAAATTTAGGATCTCTTCAATGTTAACTTTATAAGAGCCATTGCAAATTTTGATTGGGTGTCCAACATTATCCATATTAAAAAATGCAATAGTGACATTCATGTTGCAATGATTACCATGATTTAAATAAAACTTGTCCAAAATATGATTTTCTATTACCTAATATTGACATGATTGTAAATTCTACAACTAGATATGAGACATTTTCATTTATGGATGGATTCGTAGGATATAACTAAATCAAAATTAACCCTATAGATCAAAAAAAGACTACATTTACCATTCCTTTGGGTACATTTTGTTATGCAATCATGCCTTTTGGATTAAAAAATGAATGAGCCACATATCAAAGGGCCATGATTCATATATTTCATGATTTTATACACAAAAATATTGAGGATCATGTTGATGATTTACTCATAAAATCTAAACATCATTAGGACCATGCTACTGATTTTTAAAAAAATATTTGGGTGCTTATGAAAGTTCAATGTTCGATTAAATCCAAAAAAATGTGCTTTTAGGGCATCTTTGAGAATGATCATAGGATACATTATTTCTCAACAAAGCATAGAGGTTGATCCACAAAAGGTAAAATCTATTGTATAAATACCATTGCCAACCAATCTAAAATAGTTACAATGTTTGTGTTAAGGAATAAAGTTGCACCCTAGCTAAGTAAGGAGATTGTTCAGGCCTCCTTACTCAGACTCTAGTCCAACATTGGAATGACCCCAAGCTATGGGTATCCTATAATAGGGTCAGACCTCTAGGATTTTCAATGAGTCTAGATCCTCTAGTGCATCATTTAGATCCTTCCCACTACTAAAACCTACTAATGACTAGGGAAAAGGGAGAGAGAGGGAGAGAAAGAGAAACATGAAAAGGGAAACCTAAGCTAACAGTGGTGATCCACCTAATTTATGGGTGATCCATCCTGCTTGACTCTTAAAACACCAATGAAATAGGTAAAAGACCAAATTTAGGATCCCAAGATATCTTTCATACATCAATGTTTCATGAATAGGTTTACCAAATGATCTAAGCTAAGGGAAATGAAATGAGAGGTATAAATTAAGACACTAACCAATCATAGTATCCACATACAAGCTTCAATCAAGAGATGTAGAACACTAAACATGACCTGCATAAATAGATGAACTAATAACTAGGTGAGATCATAATTTGATGAGGGAGAAAATTCTACCACATATACAAATTTGATATGTACACACTATACCAAAACAATAAAATCTAAACACAGTCTTCTATTCATCTCAAGAGGTTAAAAACTCCATCTTGGTAGAGTTTGGTCATGTTTAAGAGAGGGAGTAGAGAAAATATAGAGAGGATCCATTTTTTGGCTTGAAAGCCTCTATATATAGCATAATGGGAGAGAAAGAGATGGGAACCATGCCTGGGAGAGTGGATAAGAGTCCACCATGATCAAGATGTTAGGTGGCAGTTCATTAAAAAAAAATTGCGCATGCCTCCTAAAAAGATCAATCCATCATCAACAACTAACATGTATTTGAAATAATAGTCCTCAGGCTCCTTTCATTGGCTGAGATATTTTATTAGAAGATAAAATTTTATTTTACCTAATGATAAAGTTCTTAAGTACTTCTCTAACTACCTATTTTCTTCCTTGGGACCCTAAGTCCACTTGACATGTTTATGAGAATCAAATCCTAAAATCATGTAGCTGAAAAAGCCATATCATGAATGGTGGAGTACCTAATTTTTTGATAATGGGCACCCTTGCATTTATTACATATTCACCCATTTCCATATTTGGATCACATGTCCCATCTATAGTTGGAAAACCAATCTAAGGACATGAGTTTTCCTATAGTCCTTATATTAAAATAGTCCCATAGACTATATAGCACCTTTTTTGTAATATAATAGGTTCAAATAAATCCATTATATCTCTACATGGATCAAGAATTCATTATACATGGGCCTTTCCTTTTGTAAAAGGGTGAACACAGTCTCAAAATGGACCCTGTGTGATACAAAATATCAAACTAGAGGTCCATATTTAGTTTCAATGGTGGTCCATAAATATTCTCCATGCTTGACTACATCAATTGGACCACTCTATGGCATTTAAATGAGCTAATGGCATTAAGAAAACCCTGCAAGACCCTACTTTCCATGGTTGAAAATGGGTTCTCGACCTCTATCAAAAACCCTAGGCTCACCTTCACTCTAATTGGCTACCAAAAACTAACTCAGCTCATTAACATGTTGACTCATCTTGCTCTATTGATTTCGATTAGTATGAATGCTCAAAAACCATAAATCCTCTATCATTTGAATGCATCCTTGACATTTGTCATGCACACCATCATCCTTGATATTTTTTGACCCTTTGACCTCTACCTCAGTCTATCTGATCTTCTAGATATGAATAAGTGTGAGCCCTCGGATCCACCTTTGAATTATCAACCTTGTCCTTGCTAGTGCCACTTGGAAAATACACATTAATATTTAAGATATTGTTTTTAATCTATAGCTTCATGTTCTTGTGCCACATGTTGACCCCTTGAGCTCTCTAACTATTGGACCTATTTATCACTATTGGATCAAGATGTACGATCAAGTGAGGATCATTGATCTTATTGAGACTTATTTTTTGAAAGCCAATGGATTTTTTGGGAGCTTAGAATTGAAATTCTATGGGACGTCATTTTATTTTCACACAATCATCATTAATGTTCGCATGAACATCAAATTTAAGCTGGACTTATTTTATTCGATCTTAAACTTTACGTAAGCATGATTGTCTCACTGCATAATTCTGACTTTGAAAGCTTCTAACTCAAACCAAAAATCTCATGTGGGTATAAAAATTCTTGAGGATGATCATGGCATGTAAATCTACATTTTTGCTTGATTTTCTAGTCACATGAGGATTCCTGAGTGAAATACAAAATGCATAAATAAATTAGTCCATTCTTGTTCTACATGATGTCCTAGTGATGGTCTGGCCCTTAAACTTGAACAATTCATCCTTTGATCATTATTTCAAGGTGTTAATGAATTATTCATATTTTTGCAACTAAGTATATGCTTTTGAATACTCAAGTACCATGAAAATCTTCTTGGACCTTATTCTTTACAAAAGCTTCATATGTGGGCCAAAATGGTCAACATCTTTGGTGACTCACAGGGGTTGCATGCTTTTCTATGTAAGAGGACCTAGACCATGTTGACTTGTCTATTCCATTGGGCATGGAGCCTCTACTTGTATCCAACATAATGACCTAGTGCCAATCCTATTCTAACCTCTTTTTGAAACAAACATAGAGACCAAAAAGATAAAATAATAGAGTGCCCAAAGCACTTATTGAAAATTAAACTAACCTAAAATAGGGACAAAAAACAAATGTGCTAAAGCAACACTTAGAATAATTTGACCAAAACAAACCTAAAATATACAACCTAAAACTATGTACCTTTCCTCTTAGATCAAAAGGAAAGTTTGACAATTTTCTTGCCTTATGGGATGTGGATTTCAATGAGACATGTAGCACCTCAACTCTTGGTCTTGATGCCTCTTTTTTATTTGTCATATTTTCCAACTTTATTCGAATGATTCTCAATGAGAACCAAGCAGCTCTAAATAGGCCAACTACATACATCCAAATAGTATCAACTTTCTCATATGGATCCTCAACTGTAACCTTCAATGGTGGTTCGACAAGGCATACCTCTTTGATTTCTATGGCCTCCTTAATAAGACTAGACTTCTTCTTTGATTCAAGTTCCTCAGGATAATCAAGGAGATATATATATTCTACCCAATCTTGATAATTTTCCTCCAAGGGAAATTCTTTGTCTACCTTCTCAAGCACTTGATCCTCAACTTGACCAAGATCTTCACGTTCTTGAAGGAGATTCATCTGTAGCTACTCATTTTCTTTGTCCTCCTTGTCATCTTAAAAGATTAAGACAGCTTGATCCCACCAAGTGTTTTCCAAATCATGATTTATTCTTCTTGGTCACTCAAGTCACCTTCACTTTCTATTTCTTTGGATCCATCTTCTGGGTTTGCCTCAAAAAGGAGAGGCTCTTTCTCAAGGAGTGGCATAGTATATCCTTGAAAATATTCAGCAAGGTGAGAGAGGTCCAAAGAAGTTACCATATGTACCTGATTTTGCCTTAAAGTTGTTCTTCTTGGATTACCTTCACTTCCTCTTCCTAATTATTTGCCTCTTGAATGACTATTCATGAAGGAAAAGCTCTAGGCTTTTGAGGTGAAAGGAGTAGAGGCTACAAGGTCTCCCATCTGACTTCAACAATCGCCACCTCCTCCTTCTACCCACTACTTTGAATGGATTTCTAAGATGAAAATGACCTAGGTTTTTAAGGAGGGAGGGATGGGGGTTGAATGACTTTGGATTTACTTGATTACATGACTTGGCTCTAAGATGGGAAATGTAGGGGTTCTACTTTAATCGTTTGATCCTGGTTTTCCTCCTCTTTCCTTAATTTTAGCTCCAAATTTTTGGTTTGCTTATCAATATTCTCTTAAAATAGCTCCTCTTTAAGGTGGTCAAGAACACAAAAGGGATCTTGAAGAAGGATGAGGGATGTTTGTATAGGTTCATATCCTTCTTTATCTTGGGATTTCAATTCCATATCTACCTTACTTTGCCCACCCCATGACTATGCCACTTCATTCTATCTTGGAACCTTAAAGGAATTCATAAGGGGTTCTTGAGGAAGGATGGAGTCTTAGACCCAAACAGTTGGTTGTTCCACAACAAGCTCTTCATTTCTTTGACATCTCCCTTGGATGGATTTATAAGAAGGAAAGGTCTAAGGAATACATGAAGAACTTATAAGCTTCAAAGGATCACTTGGAATGGTCTCTTGAGGATGAATGGATGGCATATAAGAAGGCTGAGGTGGTGTGTATGTAGGCACATGAGATTGGTGAGGTTGGACCTATTATTCCTCAAGTCCTTTAAACTTATCCTTAATGCTCTAATTTTAACCCCCTACATCCATCATCTCAACTATGAGATTGTTCCAATTTATTCTCTCAATAGGTGTCCATTCTACTTCCATTTTCTATAATGAGTCCCTCACATAATAAATCTAGTGAGTAGGGAAATTTTGGCCATAATACTTTTGTGAGTACAACTCCATTGCATGATTTTCAAGGCTCACTAAAGTTCACCTAAGTGTTGGTATAGATGGCTCATGATAGGTTTGATGAGGAGTTGTATTGTGATCGACTTGTTGTTCATATGGATGATCAAGGAAATACTCTTGCATATATATCTGAAATAGGTTCTCATAACTTTGACATAAATCTTGGTAGGGATGATTAGTCTCATATATATCATGAGAATCATATTGGGGCTATTGATAAGGAGGTGGATACTAGGAATATTCACCAAAACTATTCATATTTACCTCATATGTCAAATGAGATGAAAAAAATTGATTATAAACTTCATTGAAACATACGTAGTCTACTCATAACCAGAAGCTTGGACTTGGAGTCACCATTGGTGCTAATTTGCTTACTTCCAAAGGTTGATCAGAGGAAAGACATACCAAAATCTTTTCACTTTTTTGGATTTTTGTCCCACTGGGTGTGTCAAAAACTATTAAGGACTAAAGTTGCACCCTAGCTAAGCAAGGAGATTATTTAGGCCTCCTTAGTCAGACTATAGTCCAACATTGGAATGACCCCAAGTTGTGGGTATCCTATAATGGGGTCTGACCTCTAAAAATTTTAGTGAGGCTAGTTGCTCTAATGCATCATTTATCTCCTTCCCACTACTAAAACCTACTAATGGCTAAGGAAAAGGGGGAGAGAGGGAGAGAGAGAAAGAAACATGAAAAGGGAAACCTAAGCTAACAATGGTGATGCACCTAATTTATGGGTGATCCATCTTGCTTGACTCTTAGAACACCAATGAAATAGGTAAAAGACTAAATTTAGGATCCCAAGATATCTATCATACATCAATGTTTCATGAAGAGGTTCACCAAATGATCTAAGCTAAGGGAAATGAAGGGAGAGGTCTAAATTAAGACACTAACCAGTCACAGTATCCACATGTGGGCTTCATTCAAGAGATGTATTACACTAAACATGACTTGCACAACTAGATAAATTAGTAACTAGGTGAGATCATAAATTGATGAGGGAGAAACTTCTACCACATATGCAAATTTGATATGTACACACTATACCAGAATAATGAAATCTAAATAGAGTCTTCCATTTATCTCAAAAGGCTACAAGCTCCATCTTGGTAGAGTTTAGTTGTGTCCAAGAGAGGGAGTAGAGAAAATATAGAGAGGATCCATTTTTTGTCTTGAAAGACTATATATAGCAGAATGGGAGAGAAAGAGATGGTAATCATGTCTGGGAGAGTGGATAAGAGTCCACCATGATCAAGAAGCTAGGTGGAAATTCATTAATTCCTTTTCTTGTGCATGCCTCCTTACAAAACCATCATTAACAACTAACATGTATTTGAAAAACAATAGTCCTTACGATCCTTTCATTGGCTGAGAGATTATACTATAAGATGAAATTTTTATCAACATGATGATAAAGTTCTTAACTGCTTCTCTAACTACCTATTTTCTTCCTTGGGACCCTAAGTCCACTTGACATGTTTATGAGGATCAAACCCTTGAATCATGCAACTGATAAAGACATATCATGAATGTCAGAGTACCTAATTTATTGATAATGGGCACCCTTATATTTATTACATATTCACCCATTTCCATATCTAGATCATAGGTCCCATATATAGATGGAAAACCAATCTAAGGACATTGGTTTTCCTATAGTCCTTATATTAAACTAGACCCATAGACCATATAGTACCTTTTCTATACTAAAATAGGTTCAAATATACCCATTATATCTCTGCAAGGATCAAGAATTCATTATGCATGGGCCTTTCCTTTTTTAAAATGGTGAACACAGTCTTATAATGGACCCTACCTGATACAAAATATTGAACCAGAAGTCCATATTTAGTTTCAATGGTAGTCCATAAATATTCTCCATGCTTGACTACGTCAACTGGATTGCTCC
Source organism: Torreya grandis (assembly GCA_037957365.1). Lineage (NCBI taxonomy): Eukaryota > Viridiplantae > Streptophyta > Pinopsida > Cupressales > Taxaceae > Torreya > Torreya grandis. The sequence continues at coordinate 1,301,088 of JARHVA010004731.1, read as the reverse complement.
ATGGCATTTGAAAGAGATTTAATGGAATTAGGAAAACCCTACAAGACCCTAGTTTCCATGGTTAAAAATGGGTTCTTGACCTCCATCAAAAACCCTGGGCTCACCTTCGCTCTAATGGGGTGTAGAAAACTAACTCAGCTCATTGACATGTTGACTCATCTTGCTTCATTAATTTTGATCAGTGTGAATGCCTAAGAACCATCGATACTCTATCATTTGAATGTGTCCTTGACACTTGTCATACACACTATCATCCTTGAGATTTGTTGACCCTTTAATCTCCACCTTTCTCTATCTGATCTTCCAAATATGAATAAGCACGAACCCTCAGATCTACCTTTGAATTATCAACCTTGTCCCTATTAGTGCCACTTGGCAAATGCACATTAATCCTCATGATCTTGTTATTAGTCTATATCTTCATGTGCTTATGCCATGTGTCAACCCCTCAAGATCTCTAACTATTGGACCTATTTTGTGTCATTGGATCAAGATGTGCAATCGATTGAGGATCATTGATCTTACTAGGACCCATTATTTGAAAGCCAACAACTATTTTGGGAGCTTGAAATTGACAATTTGTGGGACATCATTTGACATTCATGCAACCATCATTGATGTTCACACAACCATCAAATTTAAGCTGGACTTATTTTGTTTGAGCTTAAACTTGATGTTAGTGTGAATGTCTCACTACACAAGTCCAACTTTGAAAGCTTTTAACTTGAACCAGAAAGCTCACAAAGGTCTAAAAATTCTTGAGGATGATCCTGACATGTAAATATACATTTACACTTAATCTACTAGTTACATGAAGATTCTTGAGTGAGATACAAAATGCATATATAAATTGGTCCATTCTGGTTCTACATGATGTCTTGGTGACAGTCTAGCTCTTAAACTTGCACTATTCATCCTTTGATCATTATTTCAAGGTGTTGATGAATTCTTTAGATTTTTTCAACTAAGTCTATGCTTCTAAATGCTCAGGTACCATGAAAATTTGTTTGGACATTCCTCTTTGCAAAAGCTTCATATGTGGGCCAAAATGGCCAATTGTTTATAGGGTTGAATTCAGACTATTCAGTGTTTCATTACTTAGTTTACTAATAAAATAATTTATTTCATGTGTTTCCTAAAAAATAACACAAAATCCGTATGGGATGATGTGTATAAACAAAGTTTTGATAAAATCAAAGCATATTTATCAAACCTATCAATAGTCAAAAGGAACATCAAACTACTCTTAAAGTCAAAAGGAACATCAACAATATTGAGCCAGTACAGGAAAATACTAAAGACACTCAGCGTACTTTGAAAGTCAAAAGGAAAATTAGAATCCCTCAAAAGAATTCCAAACAGGATTTCCCATAAGGACCATATAAATGAACTTGAGGCAGAGTTAACCAAGAATTGTTGTTAGTGACTAAGGAGACAAAACAAATTGCATCATAGGAAAAATTTAATTCTAAAGAGCCCTCAATTTCTATTTATGGTTTTTTATATTAATGTTGTTTTGTCTTAATTTTTATTTTATTGGACTACATCGGTTTAGCTGAAGGACTTCTACTTTGTAGCTTGTGGGTATTTGTTTTTTTACTATGGATCTTTTCTTATTTAAACTTATGGTTGTTGGAACCCTATAAAACTAGCGTTATTTTACCTATCTAATAAAAAAATTAAACCTCCTGATACTTATGACTCCCATTCTAGATAGACTACTACTTATTTACACATCATCCACTCATGAGGCCTTTGGATCCCTATTAACACAATATGATGATAATCACAAAGAGCGTGTAATTTATTATATTAGTCACCAATTAGTCAATTATAAATTCAAATATACAACAATGAAAAAACTATGTTTAGCCTTGGTTTTTTATACTCAAAAGCTACAACATTATTTACTCTGTAATGAGGTTCATGTTATAATTAAAGAATATCCATTAAGGTTCCTTATGAATAAAACACCTAACTAACCACATCGTAAAATGAGTGATGCAACTTACAAATTTTGATCTAAAATTTGTAACCTAAAATTTAATAAAATGTCAAGTTGTAACTAATCAATTGGTTTTGGCTCCTTTACCAGATTATTTTATGCTCACCAAAGCTTTTTGTGATGAATTTGAGGCATATAATAAATCTTCCATTCCATGGACAATGTTCTTCAATAGATTAAAACGTAGAACAATGATGGGTGATGGCATTGTGTTTTGTACCCTTGAGGGTGAATACATGCCTTTCTCTTACATATTAACCTTTTCTTACACTAAAAATATAGCTAAATATGAGGCCTTGATCATCAGACTATCCATAGCACATAATCTTCATTTTTTGGTGATTCTCAATTGGATGTTAATAAAGTTACTAATTATTGACACTATGGATTGAACCCTTGAAAGAAGGCTCAACTTCTCTCTTCCACATGGCACAATGGAGACTTCCCTCTTGCTGTGGACTTGGAAAAATTGAGGGAAGAATCTCTAGATAAGGGCTAACTCCCTTTGATGCATCTCTGAGATCTTTCACTACTACTGCTAATAATGGGGGGGTGAAAATGGAGAAGGATATAAATAGAACCTATCTAAATGGTGATGCACCAAATGATTTTGATCTACTCAACTATATCAACACTTCAGACCAAAAGGGGCAAACAGACACTTTATCTAACAAAAGACCAGATTGTAGGATGCTTTAACAAGGGGGATTAATGAATATGCAAGGAAAATGAACTTACCACAAGTACTATAGAATTACGTTATCGGATAACCACCCTTCTATCTCTACGCTCTAGATGAAGCACTTCCTGTTAACTTGAAAAAATGGTCTTGGCTACACTAGGTATGTTGGTGTCAATCTATCAAAGCATCAAGCTAAAATGACTGAACATAGGGGTTGATACACAGACATACTCAAAATTATAACCAGTCAGATAGAGGTAAAATGCATTCTTATTGATTCAAAGGTAAAATTTGGTAGGGCTTCAACTTACACAAGTGAGAGATATTTTTTTCTTAACTGAGAGTTTACAATATATAGCATTAAGAGAAAGATTTTTGGTGCTTTCCAAGAATAGGTATCCCATATTGCATTAAACACCTAAGAAGGAGGAAGTCCACTAAAGGAACCATGCTATAGTTGTCGCAAGTCTTGACTTTGGTGCTTAAATCATATTAAATGTCACTATAAAATCATGGGTCACTTGATTGTTTGGATGACAAGGCCACTGCTCTATATGAAACTTATGCAACTGTCTACTTATCAAAGCTTAGATAAATAAAAATATGCCATGTTATTGAATGCTAGTGCTCTTTTATGACCACTTAGTGGAGACTATTTCATTCGCAACAATAACTTCTCTACTGACACTTTCTATGTGCCACCTAGACTATTTTATTCATTTTTGCGCTTGGACTTTGTCTTTTCCTAGCAACTCGGCCCTCGGGGATATCTTTCATCTCCTCCTAGCTCTTCAAGCTCCTTTCTTTGTGGGTCATTTAGTTTCCTTGCGGCCTTATGTCTTTGAATTCCTTTCGGCCTACGCTCATGATTTCTTTCAGGTAAGATGTCCGAATGAAATCTTTCGGCCACTTATCTGAAAGAGTTTCTCCTTTGGCTTTTCCTCAACAGCTAATGCATCCCATTAAAATTTATGTTTGTGGGCCTATTTCCATTTAAAAAATAATGGTTATTTCATTATCCTAAATTTGGCATCCGTGAGGATGTCACTAGACGTTTAAACTGCCAATGACTAGTTCATCATGCTGAACTTGACATCTTCGATCCTATCATCATCATTGGTAATTCCTTTGGCCTTTATAAAATTAACCTTCTTGAAGGGAAGGTGCCCTTTTGGAAAAATGAAAAATCCCCCCTTTTGACAACTGAGAGCCCTCCGTGAGGGCACTTACCCTTTGAGCTCTTTTGTCTTCCCATTTTCTTCAGAAAAAATGTCTGAAGGAATTCCTTCAGACATTTTTCTCGAAGGGAATCTTGCCTTCATGTCTTGACCTTCCTTTGTGAATTTATTTAGATAAAATGTCTGAAGGAATTCCTTCAGGCACTTTGTTTGAAGGAATTCACCTTTGGTTCTACATGTATTTTCCTCAGACAAAAAGTCTGAAGAAATCCTGTCTTTTGCATGGATTTTCTCCAAAGGAAAACTTACCTTTCGACCTTCTACCTTGTCATTTTTTGAAGAAAAACTCTACCCTCTGCAAAGGCACCTTGGGTCCAAAGTTATCCTTTGAAGCTTGCTGAATGGTCCCATTTGTCCCCTGCCTACCCTCCACAAGGGCACTTGACCTTCAGAGCTTTGTGAAAGACTTGTATCCATTTGAAACTGGCCCATTCTTTTGCCAAAAAAGGCTTGTCCAAGGTAATTTTTGAAGTGAAATAATCCCCAAATCAACCCAAAAACCTACAAGACTCAAATCACTTGGCTCTTTCATAGAATAGGCCTATTACAAAGGGAAAAAACCATAATTGCAGTAAGGTAAAGACATCAGAGACTGGCTAATCAGTATAGCAAGGAAAGCAAAGGGAGACTAATTTTTTGGCTTGTAGGACCAAAACTTAGTCAACACATTTGGTGACTCATAGGGGGAGCATGCCTACTATGCTAAATAAGACTGGTATCCTCAAAGTCCATTGGGCATGGAGTCAGGATGCAGCTTGAAAAAGTTAGCAAAACCTTTTAAAGACCTATGAACCAACAAAGCTTTACCTCAAGCAATAAGAAAAATGACATACAACAAGGCTAAAAACACTACATCTGTGTAAATGGCACTTAGGGAAAACAAAGACAATTGAAAGCAAACTATTATGTACAGCTAACTAGATATATTTGCCTCCCTCTTGGATCAAAGGGAAAACTTCTCAAGTCTCCATGGCAAGAAAAATTATGGTGCCAAACAAGTGACTGATTGGAATGGAGACTTAGTGACTTGCCTTTCTTGCCTACCACCTTGATTGGCTTGTATTCGAGTGGATCAAGGTCAAACATGTCTCTAACATATGTGTATTCACTTTTCCCTTTAAAAATTGATTCATGTTGGCCCCTCATGCTGGTGTATTTCATCAAGAAATCAATGGCTGCTAGATTATCACCATAAGCTTCATTTAGCTCATAACCCCCTTGACATGCATCATGGATTGACTTGTTCCCTTCTACCTCATTGAAGAGCCTGTCAAACTAATCTTCTACTTCATCATTGCTTTCTTGAAGAAGTGTGTCTATTTTGATTTCTGAAATGAGATCACAAATTACTTGTTTATTCCACAGAACATCACCTTCTTTCTCAAGGCTCTCTTCTTCAAAGCTCTTAACAAGAAGGACATGCCTCTCCTTTTCTTGCTAAAAAATAAGAGTCTCTAGTTATTCCAAGACATGCTCCTAATCCTCCTCCAACTTGGGTCCCATGGCATGGTCTTTCTCTTCATAAAAGCAACAAGTAAGTTCATCAAACAAGGGAGGAGAGATCTCACCATGCTTACTTTCCTCATCATCCATTGTTGACAAATAAATTTTGTCAACCTCTTCTTCATATTGCTGGAACATCCGCATGTATGCATGACCTATGTCTTCTCCATTATTAATGATGTATTCAAAGAGATAATCCATAATGATCTCACCCTCATTGTCACTCATGATAGCCTCTTGGGTAGCTACAAATTGGATCCTATCTTCTTCACTTACCTCTTTCAAAACAGGTTCCTCCTTGAGAAAGATTGGAATGGAGGGTTGATGGACAAACTCATGTGGAAGAGGAGGCAATCCTTGAGCTAGAATCAAATGATTATCTTCCTTCCATTTGGCAAGCACTTCATCTACATCAGATGTGGCTTGATAGCTCTCTTGAAGGAGTGTAGATGGGGTGTGTTTAGACATAAAATCTGCTATTTAGTCTAAACTGTCCATCACACCCTAGCTGAGGAATCTCATTCTAGACTCCAACTCTATAATTTACCTGTCTATATTCTCTTGGGAGAGCCTTTCTTGGAGATCATGAGGATCACCATGAGCAGGGGAAACTTCATCATTTCCAAGGCCCTGAGTTGGTTCATGGTATTCCCTCTTCTAGCTTGGAATCTTGACATCATGTTGAAAGACTTGAGGAGGTTGAGGAAAACTAGGAAGAGACTGTTGATGTATAGGAAGAATTTCCTGAAGAGGGATGTGCTATTTTTTTGAAAGGCATAGGATGACTCCCTTCAAAGGAGGATTCACAATCTAAGGAATTGAGAAGGTTCATTTCCATGGGAGGTTTCTCTAATGCCCTTTTATGCTGAAAAGCTAGGTGCAAGCGATTAAGAGCAGGAGTGGTTACTGCATCAAATGAGCTAAAGTGAGAAAGTGCTATTTGGTAGAAAGGATTTGGTGCATAAGAGGGGGCTTTCTTTAGAATGGGAGGGGACTACTTTGGAATGAGAGAAGGCACACAAGGTTGATTACCTTGAATGAATGGACTCTCCTATTTTTATAATTCCTCCTTCATGGATTACAAGGCCTGATCTTGCCTAAACAAGCACTCCTCTTTGTACATAAGCTCTTACTGATATCTATTGTGCTCCTCTAATATATTTATCTCTATCACATGCTTCTCAAACTCTAGCATTACTTCCTTTACACTAGGTGAAGGGTAACTAGGAGAGTTGCTTGAGGTGATTCCATGAACAACCTGAGCTTGATTAAAGTTATATGAAGGAACACAAGGCCCATGTTGCTGAGCAATAGAATTATACATACAAAAATGTGATTTCTTGATGGCACCAGGACTACTTAACTAGCTGATTCAACTTAGAGTCACCATTAGTGTTGGCTAAAATGCCTAAAGAGGCTGATTGGTTGAAGAACACACCAAAAAATCCTTCAACTTTATTGGGTGAATATTTTGTCATCAACTAACTGAAGACAAAATAGTTATATCAGCCACAGTGTAATGAGATAAATCTATCCTCTCAGCAAATGGAGGTTCCCTATAAACTATCACAAACTTAATTTAAACTAAATATTAACTCATGGGTAAGATCATATCATCCATTTCTCTTTTTTTAGAAATGATGTTTACAAATTAAAGGAAAACTTCTTTGATATTAACTGAATTCACAAGAAACCTATGAGAGCACAAAGCCTATCATTGCTTCTCTTGTTGATTTATAAAAGATATCACAATAGAAAGAGGTGCAGCCCAAAGTCTTCACTGAAAACTACAACAAAGTATATAATCACAAAAGATACAAGTAGTTAAAAGTCTTTCCAATATCTTTCATTCTAAAACAATAAAACACAAACTAAAGACAATTATAGTAGAACAAAGTCTCCATAATCCACTTCAGAACATCTTCCAAATTATTTTCACTCATTCTACTTATTTAATCAAATAGATAAGATTGGATTAGGAAAAGGACTTAATAATAATTTCTTACACAACACAATTTATTCCAATACAAAGTTTGAAAGGTCACTTGCTTTCTCATTCACTTGATAAAACTTAAATTTACAATCTGAGCTCAAAGTCTCAAAATGCCTTTCAATTTTGGTAGAGTTTTGCTTCCAATAACTCCCAGATCTATTTACAATAGAGGCCCTCTTTATTTATAGGGAGAGGACTTGAGAATCTTTTAGGAAAAATTTAATTACTTTGACCTGGTCAAAGATAAGAGTCCTTTTTGACTTAGGAATTCCTATATTTTTATATGTAATTACATATAAAAAAAATTACATGTAAAAGTATCCAAAGTGGTTGCAAATATACATCAAAAAAGTGAAAATTTAAACCAAGGGAAAAATAGTTTCAATTTGTATCCCCATCTTTCTTCATGTGAGCATCATATATAGTGAAAGTTACTTGCAGCCTGATACTGTTTGGACTAACAATGTTTTTAAAAATCATCTTAGCTCTGACTATGACATCTCTTACTATTGTGACTGATTTTGCATGACTAGTTAACTTGGTTTTTAGATTATCCAGAGTTAACTGATTACCTAGAATATTGTCTACAGAGGCTATTGAAAATGCCTTATCTTCAAATTCTTTCTGGAACATACCTTCAAATTCTTGAATCATTTCTTATACTGAAAGGAATTGGTTATCTTGTGATGTAAGTTTGCAAGGTAACTCCTCCAATTTATGCAAAAGACTAACATCATTTTGCTCACTGAGTTTCCTTGAAGATTCGAGGTCACTAATCAACATTTTATCTCTAATGTCATCGACATTAAAATTATCTGAGGTGATTGTAAAAACACCTTGATATTTATACTTCATTGCCTTCGACCTCTTTAGATAAAATTCAGTCATCTGAAAGAGATTTTACCAAAAGAATGTTGATGAAGAAGGATCCATAGAAGAAACTATAAAAAAATTCATGATCATGAAATTAGGGAAAATACTAGCAATCTGGGAAAACTACATGTCAATGATCATGACCATGGGGATGTGCCTGAAAGGGCTAAAGTGCAAGCAGGCCAAAAAACTAGAAGAAAGTAGGCTTAGAAAAGCAAAATTGAAAATATCTCAGAGTTAAGAAATTTGAGAGGATGTTTGCATGGGTGGAAAAAATAGTTGCCCTTGCATATGGGGAATATTTGCATTTTTATTCAGCGACAAAAATTTCTGCCCTTGCATGTAACAGGGGAAAGCCATGTATTGGTGGCAAAAACTTCCACTTTTGCATGGAGAAAATAAAAAACATGCAAGAGCGACAAAAACTACCGCCTTAGCATGGATAAAATAAAAAACATGTAAGAGTGGCAAAAACTACCACCTTTGCATGAAGAAAATGAAAAAAAAGAAAGAGCAGTAAAAACTACCACCTTTGCATGAAGAAAAATAAAAACATGCAAGAGCGGCAAAAATTGTCACTTTTGCATGAAAAAAAATGAAAAACATGCAAGAGTGGCAAAAAATGCCGCTTTTACATGGAGAAAATAAAAAACATGCAAGAGAAACAAAAATTGTCATCTTTGTATGAATAAAAATGAAAAACATGCAAGAGCGGCAGAAAATGCCACATATGCATGTAAAAATAAAAAAACATGCAAGAGCGGCAAAAAATGCCACCTATGCATGTAGAAATGAAAAAAAATGCAAGAGTGACAAAAAATGTTGCCTATGCATGTAGAAATGAAAAAAACATGCAAGAGCGGCAAAAAATGCCGCCTATGCATGGAGAAAATGAAATTTTTCTAACACCTTAAAAAGGATCAAAATTGACATTTTGATCAGATAAAGACTACAACAGGTTTCATGATTTATGAGAAATCATGACGAGGGAATGTTGTAAACTTTCCCAAGATGTCAGTCAACTTCACTTGAGATCAAGAGAATCTTGTCTCGAACGATGAACTTAGAGTATAGATTATGAAACATACAAGTTTCATAGCGGTTGTCCACAAAATAAGAGTAGTTGATTTTGGGAACAACAACTGGCTCCAGCTGGGGAACTTCCATTGATTGAACTTTGAAATGATCGAAGGGAGTAGAATCTAGTCTCTAAGTGCCTTCATCCATGCCATTGGGCCACAGAGTCAAGCTACCAAAAAGAAAATGACACAAATAACTAAACAAAAATATAAATAAAAACATAAAACTATACAAATATACAAATGAACTTATCTGATACTTCAAGGATTGAAGTGTTTCAGATTTTGCCCACTGTGAGGTAGTGAGAATGGTGTTCTATCTTGATATTCTAACAAGAAACTATTTTCACCTTAGAATTGATGAATGGTGAATGGACCTCTCCATAAGGAGTCAAATTTTCCATGCATTCCTTTTAGTTATCTCCTCTTGTCCCACAACAAGACTTGATCTTCAATCTGAAACTCATGAATCCTTGCTTTCTTGTCGAAGAGTTTCTTTACCTGATTTTGATGTTCAGCAATACGGTCCACTACCATAGTTCGTTGCTCTTCTAATTCAGTTAGGTACATGATCCTTTTATCAATAGAATTTTTAAAACTTTAAACTTTGACTACCTTTGCCAACTTGAGTGTTGATAGTTCTAAGGTAATTGGTATCTCCGCATTCAGACCATACAAAAGTTGAAATGATGACATACCTATTGCCCTCTTAGGTGTAATCATATCTACTCATAAAGCATCGAACAACACTTTATGCCAAGTTCTTTGATTGTTATCGACCAATTTCTAGATAATAGTAACCAAATTCTTGTTGCTTGATTCTACTTGACCATTTCTTTACAGATAATAGTCTGAGGAGTGGGAAAGAATAATCACGTGATTGTATCAAAAGTCAGTAATCTCATGAGAAGAAAAACAAATAGCATTGTCTATTATAATCTTGTTTAGAACTCCAAATCAAGAAATAATATTTTCCTTAAGGAAATTACATACCACTTCCGAAGTAGCATGCTTAACTGGAATGGCTTCCACCCACTTGGTAAAATAGTCTATTGCAGTGAGAACATAGTCATGTTCAGCACTTGAGGATGGGTTCACGTCACCAATGAAGTCGATACCCCATTTCTGAAAAGGTTCTTCAATCACCATCGGCTTGAGAGGTAATGTGACCAACTTGGGTTTGCCAACAAACTGTTGACATAACTCACACCTACGTACCTAATTATACGCATCTTGAAATAGTGTAGGCTAATAGTATCTAGCTCGTAGAATCTTGTGAGCCATCATAGGTGCAAAAAAATGTCCTCCACAAGTCAAATTATGGAAAGACTCTAAAAGTTTACTTTGTTTCACTTTATCCATGCAATGAAAAAATACTCCATCAAGGATTCTTATGTACAAACCATTATCCTATAAGACATAGTTAAAAACTTTCAACTTAACATTTTTTTTTTCATTATAAGATAGATGGGTAAGACACTCACCATAGGTAAGAAAATGAGTGATATTAGAATACCACTCATCAGTAGTAGTGACAAAAAGAACTATTGGCATGTCCTCAACTTCTGCTTCTTCATGTTCTATTTCTTTTGGTATGTTATAAGCAATCAATTGACAAAGACCTCTTCCCTACACAAGCTTAGTAGATTTGATATCAAGATCAAACTCTTGAATTTTATCAATTTAATTACCCCTTTTATTATGAACTCTTGTTGAGTTAAAATAGACTTTATTGTTGTATCAGGGACCAAAACAACAGTATGTGAATTCAGGATATAAAATAGCAAATGTTTTACCACCTTAACCATGGCATAAACATGCTTCTCCATGTTTGAATATTTCAATTCATGAGCTTTGAGAGGACAAATCATAAATGATATGGGAGATTCCACACCTTCTTCATTCTGCTGAACCAAAATGGCTGAAAATGTATGTTTAGAAGCATAATTGTATACAATGAAATCTTTGGTATAGTCTGGACAAACCAAGATTGGAGCATGAGTAATAACCTTCTTGATATCTTCAAATTCTGCTTTGCCTTTCACAGTCTAATGAAAAGTAGCCTTACCCTTCATCATGTCAACAATGTGGCAAGTTTTCTCTGCAAATTTAGGAATGAATCTTCATAGAAAGTTCACCTTTCTAAAGAAGAAATGAAATGTAGTCTTACTATCAGGTAGAGTAAGATTTTGAATAGATTTGAATCTTTTTGAGTCAATTTTTGTGCCTTATTGGGATACAATGTGACCGAGAAGTTTACCTTCTATAACCCCAAAATTTGACTTCTTAAGATTGAGAGAAATACCATTTGCTAACAGCATTCCAGCACTTGTTGTAAATGATGCACATGATCATGATGATGTTTGGAGAAAATGGTCAAGTCATCAAGATACACCATAATAAACTTCCCTATTTTATCTCTGAAGGCAAGGTCCATTTCTCTTTGGAATGTGGCACCAGTATTGATCAGACTAAAAGGCATTCTACAATATGTAAATGTGCCCCAAGTTGTAGTGAAAGTGGTTTTATATTAATTTGCTTCATTAACCTCCACTTGATTATACCCAGAAAAACCATCTAACATAGATAACATTTATGAGACAATTACTGTTTGCAATACTTGATCCATGATGGGTAGGGGGTAGTTATCTTTTAGAGAAGATTGATTAAGATTCTTGAAATCAATACAACTACGAATTTCTTCATTCTTTTTTATTACATGAACTATGTTCACGATCCAGGTGGAATGATGAATTAGAAAAATTATTCTTGCATTCAACATCTTATGAATCTCAGAAGGATAATACCTGATATATTGGGATTGTATTGCCTTTATTTCTGCTTGTGAGGTAATGACCCAGCTTTAAAAAGAATTTTATGCTGAATTTTTTTAGACCTAAAAGATTTCAAATCATCATAAGAATATGCCAAAACATCAATGTAATGGTGAAGAAGAGTAATGAATTTGAAATTTTCATGAGTAGTGCAACATTTCCCAATGTTGACCATTTTGGGATCTTCTTTAGAACTCAAATTCATTTGATCAAACTCCATAGCGGAACTTGAATCCATTTGTTTATGTTGCTTGATATATCTGTCATACCTATCAAATAGCTTTTCAAGAGAAACCAAACCTTTTATAATTTTATTTCCTTTTAGTTGAAGAAACTCTTCACCAGTTTGTGAATCTATTTCGAGAATTGATTCCCATGGTAGAGATTCACTACCTTCAAAATAGAGCTCCTCAAAGCTATCTATTTTTTTGAGAAAATCAATTATTTGATTATCACCATTAAACACCTACCAATGGTCAACATTATCAGGTACACTTGATCAAAAGACCAGCTCAATAGTGTACTTATTCCCTTTAAAATCTTTATGAGGAACCATGAGAGTTGCAGAGATAGCTAATAAATCTACATGATCATTAAACTCTCTTGGCACAGTAAAAATATTGAAAGCATCAAAACTTTCAAGGCAATGCCATACATGATTGTGATAATGTCATAATCTTTTATTTTTGGTTTGATAGAGATTTCTTACTTGACAAACCACCAATTCAGTTTCTCCTCAGACATCAAGAATCTTAACACCTCTAGCAGGAGCAACTTTCAATCCAAGCAATAATGATTCATATTCGGTGGTGTTGTTGGTATTGTTGAATTTCAACTTATATGAGCAAGGGAAAATATCCCCTTGTAGAGATATCAAGACAATTCTAGCTCTAGAACTGGTAGAGGAGCAGTTGTTATCAAATTATAAAATTCAAACCTCATTAGAACTTGATCTTGTTAAAGATTCATCTTCATCGGTGAGGAAAGATTAATTTTTACCTAAACTTTTCTCTAAAAATTCTTTTGATTTCATGTCTAAATTATCTAAATTATCACCTAATGAACTTTCATCTGATGAATTAAAACATCTTCAGTGGATAGAAAATAATTACCCATTCTTGAGGTAATTAAACAAAATTTGAGCTTCAAGGTTTGATGTTTAGGTAACAATATATTTTGACTCTTTCTTAGGAAGCAACTTTTGCATGACACCTTTAATAGGTATCCTTGCTTTAGATAGATCTATGTTCATCTCTCTACCTACATCCTTGCAAAAATTACTTTTGAGTAGAATGCCATAAGAAGCTGGAACATCAGCCACTAAGACTGTCATCTTAATCCTCTTACTTGGAAAAGCCATAAATGTAAATTGGGCATCTTTGATTTGACCCAAAAGTGGTACCGGTATAACATTATCAGAGGTTCTAGAGTCTATTATATAATTTCTCAACTTATGACCATTTATCAATAGAGAAACATAGAAAGGTTTTATTTTTCTAGAGGCAGCAAGAGGAATAGTGACAAGATTATTTTAGGTGGATTTGTTCTTTGAGGGATCATAAGTCACTTTTAGAAAATCTTGTCCTATAGGGATGGTTTTATTTTTGATGTATTCAGCCAACCTATCAAATTGTTTAAGATTAGCTTGTAAGTACTCAACTTCAGACATTTGGATCTTGGTCTTCTTAGCATGATCAATTGTGTTAAATAACTAGAATGAACTAGAAATAAAGGAAGTATATCATTCTAATTTTTATTTGATGTGGTACTAGTCTAAGGAATAGAAATAGAAGGTACATGATTGTTTAAGGTACTTACTTGCTTATTTTCCATCGGGTCCTTTGATTGGAAAGGCAGTGAAGTTCCTTGTTTAGAAATTGAGATCACTAACTGAGGTTCTTCTCCTGCTTTTCCCTTATCAACTTATTGAGTTGACTGATATTGGGACCTAGTAAAAATAACATATACTCCATCATACACCTCTCTTTTTTTAGCTTCATTTTGGTAGTTTAGAAAACCAATAGTGGAGTCACTAGCTAATTCTTCTTCTACTTCTATAAAGAGATTAGTATCAATTTCTTGGTTCAACTCAGGTTGGAAAGAATAGTCATGTTTAGCTTCATAATAACCAACTACTGAGTTGACCAGTGTTGCTTCAATGGCAAGCTTTCCCTGTGTGGGAGGAAGATGATTGGGTTGCCCTTGATTTTTGGTAGCATTACTTTGATATGAATTTTTGGGTAATGTCTTCTTTGGTATATCTCGATAAGAAGGAGCAAACATACCTTGGGACATTTTCCTTTTCAGAGCTAGCAATTTATTTGCTAACTTTTGTACCATAGGATCAGTGGTGTTTGTGGAAGAATTTTTAGTAGAAGATAAAAATATATTTTTGTTAGAATCTTTTTTTATCTTACCTGCAAGGATAAGATCATCTTCAACTTCGGTAGCCAAGATATGAGCTGTAGAAATATCTATAGGGCTAGCCCACCTTAGTAGAAAACTCACTTTGATAAGTTGAGAATTGATAAAGAAGCACTTAAGATTTTTTGGTGTTGGTTGAGTAACTGCAAGAATCTTATTTCTCAGCTTATTAAATTTAGTGATGAAGTCTCTCATAGTATCATGAGGCTCCTTCTTCATTTGTGTAAGCTGAGCCAATAAGGCATGTGCATCTTCTGCAGGTTTGAACCTAGCCTCAAACTTGGTCTTAAGAGTGTTTCAATTGGTTATATTTTGAGCTTGAAGATGATAAAACCAATCTATGGCAGCACCTTGCAGTATTTCTACAAAAAGTCTTACTGCTATATCTTCATATTTAACACCTATTACACCATAGGCTATGCAGAAAGCTATAATATTTTCATCAGGGTGAACTTTCTCATCACCATAAAATTTGGAAAAATTCTTTCTCAAACTACGAGGTAGTTCATGCAAAGTTGCAGTTAGATTTAGAGGGCCAAAAGTGTTACCCTAAGGGCCTTAGGATGCCATGATATGATGATTAAAAGGAGGGATAACAAACATTTGTGGAGTATGAATAGACAAAACTCAGCTAACACTAGGACTAGAAGCTTCACCTGGTATTGGAGATCTAGCGTTGGTAGGAGGAAAAATCTTGGGTTGAAGGCAAGATCGTAGAGGCAAGAGATCAATTTTTTTTTGTTGTATCAATTCAAATATAGGATCAATAATACCTCAATCTCTATGGCTTCGTGTATACCATGAATTTGCCAGAATGTAGAATGGAAAAGAGTTGGAAATGCTTCAACTCGAAGTGTGAGGCTTCAAATTACATGTTCTTCCCCAGCGGAGTCACCAAAAAATTGTTGAGTGAATATTTTGTCATCAACTAACTGAAGACAAAATGGTTATATCAGCCACAATGTAATGAGATAAATCTCTCCTCTCAGCAAGTGGAGATTCCCTATAAACTATCACACACTTAATTTAAACTAAATATTAACTCAGGGGTGAGATCATATCATCCATTTCTCTTTTTTCAGAAATGATGTTTACAAAGTAAAGGAAAACTTCCTTCATATTAACTGAATTCACAAGAAACCCACAAGAGCACAAAGCCTATCATTGCTTCTCTTGCTGATTTATAAAAGATATCATAGTAGAAAGAGCTGTAGCCCAAAGTCTTCACTACAAACTACAACAAAGTATATAATCATAAAAGATACAAATAGTTCAAAGTCTTTCCAATATCTTTCATTCTAAAATAATAAAACACAAACTAAAGACAATTATAGTAGCACAAAGTCTCCATAATCAACTTCAGAATATCTTCCAGATTATTTTCACTCACTCTACTTATTTAATCAAATAGATAAGATTGTATTAAGAAAAGGACATAAGAATAATTTCCTACATAACACAAGTTATTCCAATACAAAGTTTGAAAGGTCACTTGCTTTCTCATTCACTTGATAAAACTTGAATTTATAATCTGAGCTCAAAGTCTCAAAATGCCTTTCAATTTTGGTAGAGTTTTGCTTCCAATAACTCCCAGATCCATTTAAAATAGAAGCCCTCTTTATTTATAGGGAGAGGCCTTGAGGATTTTTTAGGAAAAACCTAATTACTTTGACCTAGTCAAAGATAAGAGTCCTTTTTGACTTAGGACTTCCTATATTTTTACATGTAATTACATATTAAAAAAGTACATGTAAAAATGTCCAAAGCGGTTGCAAAATTATATCAAAAAAGTGGAAATTTAAACCAAGGAAAAATAGTTTCAATTTGTATCCCCATCTATCTTCATGTGAGCATCATACATAGTGAAAGCTACTTGCATCCCGATACTGTCTAAACTAACAATGTTCTTGAAAATCATCTTAGCTCTAACTATGGCATCTCATACTGTTGTGACTAATTTTGCATGACTAGTTAACTTGGTTTTCAAATTATCTAGAGTTAACTGATTACCCAGAATATTGTCCACAGAGGCTATTGAAAATGACTTATCTTCAAATTCTTTTTAGAACATACCTTCAAATTCCTGAATCATTTTTTCTGCTAAAAGGAATTGGTTATCTTATGATGTAAGTTTGTAAGGTAGTTCCTCCAATTTATGCAAAAGACTGACATCATTTTGTTCACTAAGTTTTCTTGAAGATTCAAGGTCACTAATCAACTCTGTATCTCTAATGTTTTCAACATTAGAAGTATCTGAGGTGATTGAAAAAATACCTTGATATTTATACTTCATTGCCTTAGACCTCTTCAAAAAAAAATCAGTCATCTGAAAGAGCTTTTACTAAAAGAATGTCGATGAAGAAGGATCTACAGAAGAAATTGCAACAAAAGTCATGATCATGTAATTATGGGAAATACTAGCAATTTGAGAAAATTGCATGTTGATGATCACAACCATGGGGATGCATCTAAAAGGGATAAAGTAGGAGCAAGCTAAAAAACTAGAGGAAAACAGGCGTAGAAAAGTAAAATTGAAAATATCCCAGAGTTAGGAAATTTGAGAGGATTTTTGCATGGGCGGCAAAAATAGCCACCCTTGCATATGGGGGATATTTGTATTTTGATTCGATGGCAAAAATTTCCGCCCTTGCATGTAACAGGGGAAAGCCATGTATTAGCGACAAAAATTGTCGCCTTTGCATGAAGAAAATGAAAAACATGCAAGAGCAACAAAAACTATCACCTTTGCATGGAGACAATGAAAAATATGCAAGAGTGGCAAAAAATGTTGCCTATGCATGTAGAAATGAAAAAAAATGTAAGAGCGGCAAAAAATGCCACCTATGCATGTAGAAATGAAAAAAACATGCAAGAGCGAAAAAATATGCCTCCTATGCATGGAGAAAATGAAATTTTTTTAACACCTTAAAAATGATTAAAATTGACATTTTGATCAGATAAAGACTACAATAAGTTTCACGATTTATGAGAAATCATGATGAGGGAGTGTTTTAAACTTTCCCAAGATGTTAGTCAACTTCACTTGAGATTAAGAGAATCTTGTCTCAAACGACAAACTTATAATATAGATTACAAAATGGACAAGTTTCATAGGGGTTATCCATAAAACAAATGTAGCTAATTTTGGGAACAACAAACTCCTCAGACAAATAGTCCCATCGGGCATGCCAAAAACTATTGACGCTGTAGATTGCACCCTTGAAAGAAGGCTTAGCTTCTCTCTTCCATACAACACAATGGAGACTTCCCTCTTGTTGTGGGCTTGGCAAAAATGAGGGAAGAATCTCTATATAAGGGCTAGCTCCCTTTGATGCATCTCTGATGTCTTTCACTACTACTACTAATAATGGGGGAGAGTGAAAAGGGAGAAGGATATAACCAAAACAAAACTTATCTAAACGGTGATGCACCAAATGATTTTGATCTACTCAACTATATCAACACTTCAGACCAAAAGGGGCAAACAGACACTTTATCTGATAAAAGACCGGACCGTAGGGTGCTTTAACAAGGGGGCTTAATGAAGATGCAAGGAAAAGGAACTTACCATAGTTTTTGTAGAAGTACGCTATCAGATAACTACCTTTCTGTCTCTACACTCCAGATGAAGCACTTCCTGTTAACCTATAGAAATGGTTTGGCTACACTAGGTATGTTGGTTTCAATCTATGAAAGCATCAAGCTAAAATTACTGAACATAGGGGTTGATACATAGACATACTCAAAACTATAACCAATTAGATAGAGGTAAAATGCATTCTTATTGATTCAAAGGTAATATTTGGTAGGGCTTCATCTTATACAAGTGAGAGATATCTTTTTCTCAGCTGAGAGGTTACAATATATAGCATTAAGAGAAAGAGTTTTGGCTCTTTCCAAGAATAGGTGGCTCATACTTTTATTAAACACCTAGGAAGGAGGAAGTCCACTGAAATAACCATGTTTTAGCTATTACAAGTCTTGACTTTGGTGCTTAAATCATATTAAATGTCATTGTAAAAGCATGGGCCACTTGATTGTTTGGATGACAAGGCTGCCCCTCTTTATGAAACTTAGTATGCAACTATCTACTTATCAAAGCTTAGATGAAGAAAAATAGGCTATACTATTGAATGCTAGCGCTCTTTGATGACCACTTGGTGGAGACTATTTCATCCAAAGCAATAACTTCTCTATCGATGCTTTCTATGTGCCACCTGGACTATTCTATTCATTTTTACGCTTGGCCTTTGTCTTTTTCTGAAAACTCGACCCTCAAGGCTATCTTTCATCTCCTCCTAGCTCTTTGGGCTCCTTTCTTGGTGGGTCACTGAGTTTCCTTATAGCCTTATGTCTTTGAATTCCTTTGGCCTGTGCTCATGAGTTCTTTTGGGCAAGATGTCTAAAAGAAATCTTTCGACCGCTTATCTGAAAGAGTTTCTCCTTTGGCTTTTCCTCAACAACTAATGCATCTCGTTAAAATTGGCATCTTCAAGCCTATCACCATTTTAAAAAAAATGGCTATTTCACTGTCCTAAATTTGACATATGTGGGGATGTCACTAGATGTTTAAACTGCCAATGGCTAGTTCATCATGCTGAAGTTGACGTCTTCGGGACTATCATCATTGCTGGTAATTCCTTCAGCCTTTACAAAATAAACCTTCCCAAATGGAAGATGCCCCTTTGGAAAAATAAAAAGGCCCCCTTTCAACAGCTGAGAGCCCTCTCCAAGGGTACTTTCCCTTCGAGTTCCTTTGTCTTCCCATTTCTTTCAAACAAAATGTCCGAAGGAATTCCTTTAGACATTTTGCCTGAAGGAAATCTTGCCTTCATGTCTCAGCCTTCCTTTGTGAATTTATTTGTAAAAAAATTTTGAAGGAATTCCTTCAGGCACTTTGTCAGAAGGAATTCCTTCAGGCACTTTGTCGGAAGGAATTAACCTTTGGTTCTACATGGATTTTCTTCGAACAAAATGTTCGAATAAATCCTTTGTCTTTTGCATGGATTTTCTTCAAAGGAAAACTTACCTTTCAACCTTCTGCCTTGTCATTTTTTTGAATAAAAACTATGCCCTCCACAAAGGCACCTTCAGTCCAAAGTTGTCCTTTGAATCTTGTTGAATGGTCCCATTTGTCACCTGTCTGCCCTCTGCAAGGGCACTTGACCTTTGGAGCTTTGTGAAAGACTTGTATTCCTTTGAAACTGGCCCATTCCTTTGCCAAAAAAAGCTTGTCCAAGGTAATTACTGAAGTGAAAAAATCCCCAGATTAACCTGAAAACTTATAGGACTCAAATCACTTGGCTCTTTCGTAAAACATGCCTATTAGAAAGGAAAAAAACCACAATTATAATAAGGTGAAGACATCAGAGACTGGCTAATCAGGACAGTAAGGAAAGAAAAGGGAGACTAATTTTTTGGCTTGCAGGACCAAAACTTGGTCAACACTAATCATTACCAATCCAAAGAATAACATCATCTTCCATATAAATAAATGGTAGATAAACTCACAGAGACATTTGATACATTTTTATTGATAATATTCCATGTAAAGATAACCACAATGTAAATACTATGGAAAGTGCGACATCCTTGATGCCTTTTGATATTAATGATGATCATATAGACTTCACCATATGTTAGTTAAAATATCCTTCCATTTATTTTGATAAAATGAATACCTTGGTTATTCTTGATGTTACTCATAGTACTATAAACACATAATGGTGCAGTGATATTTATAATTTTCTCTATCGAACCTGTATATCAGACCATTTTGCAAGAAATGATAAATGAAAATTACATTAAAAAACACTTTTTTATGCTATTTTTGTAATGATTTGTTCAAATGAAGTTTTGATGGACAATGACTTTGATGCTTAAACAAAGATGAGGCTCACATTGCACTATTGTAAATGCATGACAAAGATGAGGCTCGCACTGCACTATTGGAAATGCATGACAACGAGTGTGGTGGGCATTTCATCAGATGTACCATGTCTCAAAAAATATTATAGCAAGGATATTATTGGCCTACCATGGAAAAATAATGTATTGAACATGTAAAACTATGTTTACATTTCCAAAAATATAGTAATTTGAATCATGAATCATCACATGAGTTATAGTGAATTGTTTCACCATGGGATTTTTCATTATTGGGTTTTGACTTAATTGGAAAGGTAAATTTGGTATTTTATAGTGGACACAAATTCATCATCATAGCTATAAAATATTTTACAAAATGGGTGGAATTAATTCCACTTCAGTTTACCATAGGGGATGAGATATGTAGGTTTTTGATGACCAATATTATTTCCCATTTTGACATGCCTTCAACTATTATTTATGATAATGGATCATCATTTAAAAACAAGACGTTAAAATGATTTTGCATTAAATATAATATTAAGTAGACATTTTCTACACCTTATTACCCATAGGGAAATGGCCTAGCAAAGGTAACCAATAATACAATTTCAATATACTTAGCAAAATAGTTGAATGATACAACATTAATTGGTACCAACATATGGTATATGATTTATGGGCACACCACACTAGTGTCTACACACATACTGAGTCTACACCTTACTCTTTGGTTTATGGTATAGAGGTTATTTTACTAATTGAACTTGAGATACCTTCTGTGTGTGTTTCCCTTAAAAACATCATCAAAGATAATGAATACTGTGAAAAGAGATTTCATTAGTTAGATAAATTGAGTGCCAAACACACATACACTACTAACCACTTACGTGTATATCAAGATCATGTAAAATGAGCATATAACAAAAAGGTTTAGCCACATGACTTTGATGTGGGTGACCTGGTACTAAAAGAAAATCAAAATAATACCAATATAGAAAAATACAAGAAAGGAAAGTTCCAACCAAATTGGTTGGGACCATTCAAAATTACAAAAAAGTTGGGAAAACATGTATACTACCTTGCTACAATTGAATAAAAACCTTTAAAAATCCCAATGAAAATTATGCACTTGCATGAATATATTGTGTGATAACTCTTAAAATATTGTAAAATACCAAAATAAAATTAAAAAACTTCAAAACTATTTTCAGCATAAACATGTTATATTGGCTCCTTGTCATCCATGTGTTAGTTCCATGTTTATGGATAACATATCAATTACTTTTACATACACATGCATGTCACACTTCAATTTGAGTGTGATATAGGTAGACACAAATATATGATATATTCCTATTTTGAATGTTGGGCTTTCTCTCTACTCATGTCATGTGGACATTGGGGGCATTTGCTTCTTTGATCTTGATACTCACATGTTATATGATTCAACGGTCATCTTTTATGTTAAACTCACATGTCTTTATCTATGATTATATATTTCATAGGACACTTGATATGATATGTACTTGACATTTTTTCCTAACACATTTGATTCATGGGCTACTATGATATGTTTATGCTAGTTACATATTATTTATTTTATGCATTTCTTTGAGTGTCTTGCCTTGTTATTGTCTTATTTATTCAAGAATTTGAATATGCTCCTTTATTTATGGCCCCCATGCCTTTACTTGCTTTCTTTGACATTTACATATGTCAATGTTTGTTGTATAGATATTTGAATATGCCATTCTTGCTTTTGTGGACATTTGACTAAGTCACGTCCCTTCAATTATGCGATAGTTGAGCATGCCCCTTGTTTGCGGTCTCCTAGGACCATTGTATGTTGACTTGATTTTGAGTGCTCTTGCCTATGTGCTTGTTTGCTTATTGATCTTGTCTTATTGTTATCTAGACATTGCCATGATATTTATCATGCATCTTAGGCATTCATGTGATCACATTATTCTATGCACTTCAATGATACATTTACCTAGACATGTTCTTCTATATGCTACATAGTTCCATTCATATATTATTCAGTTGTCTTCTCCTTCTCAGGTGAGGTAACTACCAGTTCCTATCTTCCCTCACCTCAAAGGGAGGCATATCAATGGGGGAATGTTATAGAGGCATTTTCTTCACATTTGGCACCCTTTTCAGATTCAATGGGGGCATGTTTTGGAAACATGTCCTCCACACTGACACTTATATCAGTTTTTAGATTTCTCCATATATAATGGGGGCATGTTATGGTGGCATGCTACCCACACTTGTGAAAAATTATAAATTAGCTAAAACACATATTAATATGATTTGAATACATATTTTTGTCAAAATTCTATACATTAGTACCATTGTTATACACAATTTTAACATGAGACATATCTAAGGTGCATATGATATGCAATGTGTGCCTAATATTGTAAAATCCAAATTAGTTTTAGATTTAAAAACTCTTCTATGGATTGTCATCACCCACTAGGTCAGACTATTATGAATTGTATGGAGCTAATCTATTGTAGTAGTTGGTTCATTTTTTGTATGGTTGAGGTGATTAAATCACTCAATATTGCCAAGTTTATAGGTTGGAATTGATTACATCATCCAACATCATCAAATATATGGTATGGGTTGACTTTTTTCACTCATGCTCACCAGGTTATAAGTATGATTAGGTTGCATGATTGATCTAACTCAACTATTGGGTGGAAACTCACCTTTTCTCCAAGGTTGGAGGAATGTGACTTCCAATCTCTTTGTATCCATATTTATATATGAAATTTATAGATTTATATATATATATATATATATATATATATATATATATTTCCTAATCTCAATTTAAAATATTTACAATGATACATATTTTCAAATCAACTTGCCAATAGGCGAGACAATTGCATCGATACATAAGTATACTCATAAACCTTGATCTTTTAATTTCAATATTTTTAATGCTTTAATTTTAGACTATGTGCCCTGATTATATATTGTAAGATGCTCTTAGTTGTAGGTTAGTCACCAATAAAGCACTCAAGTTATGATCACACAAAGGCAATGTGTTTTATACACACTTAGGTACATATTTCTTCTCCTTTAAACCAATAATTTCATGACTAGATTAAACAGGGGTAAATGTAGATGATATTTATGAATTATATAACATCTCAATCTTGTACACTTGATAAACTCGAAATTTAGTTATTCCTCTCAGTTTTGAACCTTTCCCATTTTCAAAAGTTTCACATTTGCTTTATATTTTGTCCTTTGGCCTATTTATTGGTCTGACCAGTATTATGTTGATGACCTAGACCTTCTATCTTGCCCAAAATTATTAAAATATACTTATCTTATGACCCTTCAAGTTTTAATCCTATACCTATTTTTTAACTGCCAAGGCACAAGTGTCAATCCCAAACCCCTACATCGACACTAGTGCCCTAGCCTGATGTACCTGTCTAGTGCCCTAAAGTCATATAATTTACAAATGAAATGTATCCTAATGGTCAACCTAAGTGATTTAATGTGAGATATTTCTCGATAGGAGTGGTATATATTTACAATCACTCCTCATTCATTCATCACCTAACATTCATACCAAAAATCATTCAAAGAGTATTCAATGGATCAAAGCTTCCCTATTTATTCATATTTCCATAATATTCATAAGGAATACACATCTACATGTATGAAGTATTGAATGATCAACCCAAGAGCTCGATTTTCCAAGTTACAAGCTAGGTCATTGTTATACTTATTTTCCACATATTACACCCTTATGCACACACAAGCCAACACATTAGGGGAGAACTACATCAGTCTGAGACCCTCTTAAGAGTAGTGGCTATGTAGGTAGCATCCATTAACAAAGGGGTCTTTGGGGTTACCTTGACATCATGATCCCACTAACCCATTTTTATAAGGTCACTATGAAGATGGATAACTAGGGTTTTGCCATTTCATGAGGAGTGACAGTCCATGGCCCTGATATGAATGCATCAGAGTGAAGGCAAAGACAAACCCATAAGCATCCAAGTGATTGCATCCTTTTACAACATGTATTTTCTACATGAGACTTATGTTTAGTTTAGATAGTAGCATCGATACTAAAATCCAAGGCTAATGCTAGTATCAACAGATCTAGAGGCACTCAAATCCATAATTTAGTGACTATTCTAGAATCCTCTTCTAGTCTACTTTCTATCTATTTCAAATTTAGAACTATGTTAGCATCAGAACCAACTAAGTACATTATTTCTTTGTAATTTTCATATCTAGCATAGTTTTACTTTTTATTTTTAGCCTATCTCAGTTTAATAAATTCAACATATATTATATGTAAGTTTAGTATTTAATTGGCCTACTGTAGATCTAATTTCATCCTTGTGCATTATCATTTCTATATTATTAACCCTATCTACCCAAGTAAGATCGACATCTAAATTAGGGTTAAATAGTTGACTACATAAGGAAAACTAAAAATAAAGGATAAAATTAGGTCAATCAACATGACCTAGTTGACTATACACCTTGGATCTGCAAATAAATAAAATGACTAGGTTAACTAGCATGACCTAGTTGATTTCAGAAGAAAACCTACAAATAAAGGATAAAACTAGGTCGACCAATGTGATCTAGTCGACTATAGATCCTAGATCTACAAACAAATATTAAAACTAAGTCGACCAATGTTACCTAATGGACTATAAATAAAAAATTAAAAATTTAAGGGTTAGATTCATGTTGGGTTCACCAAAATGTATGCAATAGATTAAGATAGATCTAAAAAAATCCTACTTAGTAAATCAAACTCAAAGAAGGTAATCAACTAACATCTATTACTATACTTTTTATATCGAGGGCATGGCCAAATTGGATTCGCTAAACCTAACCAAGAAATATATTATCACACAACACTAAAGAAGAGTTTTTAAAATCACATAGTCAAATAACACTATGCAATAATCCTAGATAGGTCTTCTAATACATAAAATGAAACTAATCTAGTGCTCACCAAAGCCTATGGCACAAAGGGGGGTGGTTGAACACAAACAAATAATCAATGGATAATGGTAGATAAATGGGGGCCTAGATCACCTAAAGTGAGATATGGAAAGCAAAGGATACCATTTAGATATACTAAGTTTAAGTATATAGATAATCTAAACAAGGAGTTATACATTTAAAACTTATTACTTTGTGCAATATCTATCTATCAAATGAAGTAACAAAAGTTATAGATACTTACCTTTGGGTGAACTTGTCAAGTCTCAATCTCTCCCTTGACCAATGATGATTTTAAAGAGGTTGTTGTATCTTTGTAAGGATCACACTATATAAATTAATTCTAGGCTAAAAGACTCCTACTTTGCATCCAAGCCTTCTTACAAGACAAGTTATCTTACCTCCAAGGCAAACCCTAAGCAATGACTCCTTCAAATGTAGATGTAGCAAAATTGTGAGTTGTAAAAATATAAAAATGAATGTTCTTATTGATTGGATTGAAATGAGCCTTGTATTTATAGCATTGGATAAGTCTTAATCCTTCTGGAATTTCAATCAACAAGGTTGGCTAGCATGACCCAGTTTTAAAAGAAAAAATTATCATTAAGCCTCAAACTAGGTCAGCCTAGCTAGCATAGTTTCATAACGCATGCTTTAAATTTTATAATATGGTCGACCTGATCAACTTCATAGTAAAATAGGGTGTTTAGTTGGTTTTAATTTATTTGAAGGAATAATTTCTTATGTAAATGGATAAATGAGGTTTGTTTGCTAAGAGAATTAGATAAATGAGATTTGTAATGGGTTTAGGTAGTGATAGAGCTAACCAACAATCTTGTGAAGCACTAATGGTCTAACCACCCCTTTTTTGGTGCACCATTTAAGGCATGCACTTGGAAAAATTGAAACTTCATAGGTTCCTACATGAAGAAAGTGTCAATAAATGATAAAGTTTAAAAATATTGTGTACACAAAACCCATCACTAAAGGGCCTATCCCCATTCCTCTTTTCCACTAAAATCTGGGAATATATTTGAGTACCAACATAGCCTTCATTATTTTGGAATATAAATGATCCCCTTCCTCAAGTGTATTCTATTACTTCTTCCTCAGGTCTATTTTATTACCTACACGTGATTTTTAGCACATATTATGTAAAACATATACACAAAAACATTTTCCATTACAATGTAACATTACAAATTCATTATTCTCTACAATACAATAAGAACAATACCAAATCCCAATTAAAGCATAAATTAGACACATTGCATCATCCAAACCCTACCCCTTTGAGTTTTTACATGTTTCAAAGTGGGGTTGGCTGAACAAAGAAATAATGAATGATGATTGTATTTAGGGTTCATAGGGTTGCATTTTAGGTTTGATAGAGGGAAGTGGTGTCAACTTCTTGAAGTGATTACTTGTTAACAACTTGAACTTGATTAGAGAGTTTACTATTGCTTGAATAAATTTTTGTTGGCTCTACTCGCCCTTCCATTGACATTTTCTAGTTTCTTCACCCATAAAAAACCATGATTCTTTCAAACTTATAAGGTTATGTCAACAATGCAAGGAATGAGAGCCTTTGTATGAAATCATGGTGTATTTAAGTAGCTGTAAGAGTCGATTATCCCCTTTGAACATAATGAGATTGAGCAAGAAATGGGTGCCTTCACAAAATGAGGTTTGATCTACAAGTTTGCAGGTTGGGGGCCTTGTCAGAATGAGCTAGGTCATGGTTTATGGATCATTATAAGGTAAAAGGGTATGTGTATTTGTGCATTGTCACAAGAGGTTTTTCCATTGTTTTTTTTACAACAAAAGAATATTGAGTTAATATATTTGAACATGGTCATTAGTTTTTTGGTAAATCAAGGTTGTTCATGATATCATGGAGTCTGAGGCAACTTTTCACAAGAGGATCCAACGACAATTCTAATATAGGTGAGATTATTCAACCTCCCAACACATTTGTGGGTGGAAGCTATTCTTTCAAGGATCAAAAACTCCCTTGAAGAGATGATTTATCATAAATGGTGATTCGAAATGCGTCAATCAAAAAAAATTGTACATAGGTTTTCCTAGAAAACACATTTTTAATCTTATGGACTGTGAAAAAATAAAAAATCTTAGACAATTTATAGTTCTTCTAAAACCCTTAGTAAGAGGCTTATTGTTTATTCTAAAATTTATGTTCATATGGAAGTGAGTAAACGTCTTTCGATAAGGTTTTGGTTAAAATCTCTCGAGGATTGAGTGTTTGAACAACCCTTAGATTATGAAAGCCTTATTTTTTGATGTTTGATGTGCCACAACTATGTGGTCATTTAACTTGGGATTAACCCATGGTTTTAATTTTTGAAAAGGATGAATTTCATCTGGTTGATAGAAATAGAAGGAAGACTTTTAAGCCCAAAGTTGAAGGAAAGTAAATAGACCAAGTTGTGTTAAGTCTTAACCCTTCAAAAGTTTTAATTACCAAATTAGGCGATGAAGGTAATGGAGTTTTAGCTCATTAGAACATTTAAAATTTAAAAATAATCTTGAGATAATTTCCAATCCCATTAAGGAACATGTGAATTGGTTCTTTAAGGTCGCTACATGTATTAGTTAGAAGGCTATGTGCCATGTTTTAGAGGAGGCAAATTTGGCCAAAGGCAATGCAAAAAGTGGTTTGGAACATTTGAGTAGAGTTCCCTGAGAGAGACCTCTTATTATCATTGAGTGGCTTATTGGTAATACCTAGGATCCTTGGTATGTAGTGATGCATGTAATGATTGATCCTCATGAGACAAAAAAGAAGCAACCCAAGACAAAAATAAAGAACATTGGACTAAATGAATTACACATTCATCCAAAAAAATAATACTCCTTATTGTATTATTTATTTGATGTTTAACCTTAAACCTTAATTATTTGTATTTTTGCTTAGTGCAACAATTTTTAGTAGTGGGGTGATTTTCTTTCCTCCACCCACTTATTATGTTTTATCTAATAAAATATATATCACTTAGTTTCAAGTTATAAACAAGTAACCATTTTATTTAAATATAATTACGCTGGAGGTGTTATACTATGGGATGAAGGGGTATATTCGTCTCACAATTTCATTGATGCTCTTTGATTTTTGAAAATGAGTGGTTTCCCTATAAAAACTCTTTGGAGAGTTTGTTGGGTATAAGTGTTAGCATTTCTTGACCAGCTTTTGTGGTTGCACACGTGTCATATGTGCCCCTCATGTTGTTCTATCAACTATGCCATTTGTGGTGTATTGTTGTGCCCACATGTAGTTTCTAAAGCACCAGCTAAGGAACTGCTGAGTTTGGAATCACTTCTTCACATTCCTCGATTATTACTGTTGTTACTTTTGCCACGTGCATGACTGCTATGACAGACTGTTATTACAGGGTTTTCTTCTATGCCTCTTGCAAATAAATTTGAATAACATATGATAGTAAATTTATTATTGCTATTGTTATTGCATTGATATAGGCAATAGGTTTCCATTGGAATATGCTTTGTTGTTGGATCACAAATTGTTTAAAACTAATTAGTCAAGGCCGTGCTTAATTGGTAACCATTGCAAGCTAATAGGCTTTCAAGAAATGTATTTGTAATTTCATGTAATTACATCCCACCAAGAAGACAAAACTTATGTTGGTAGCTATGGAAATTGCTAATTAGCTATCACTTTCTCTCTCATTTTCTTTGTTTATGTATAATAAACTTCAATTAAAAGATCGAATTTAAGTTAAATTTTACTACAATAGGGCTATGATTTCGAGAATAGGATATATATTCATGTAGAGAAAGCCCTTTACTTTCTAAGGCCTATTATTTTACTCTTTTCTCCACTATGAATGATTTGATATTATTTAGTATTATTTTCAACATGCATGCCCTCAATTTTGCATTAGGCCATAATAGTTTCTTAGATCTTAAATTGGATACGAATATTTATCTCCGAAGAGATATCATTGTCTCAATTCATTATTGTTCTTATTAGTGCTCTTGTAAAGATAGTTTGAAGATGGAGGAAGATACCCAGTCATAATAATAAATATTATCATATAACGTTAGAGTTTAGGAACTTGAAACCAATGTCTTTGAATTACAATGGGTTGCTTCTCTTTGATACATGTCATGGCTAGGTGAAGCAATGGTTTCTCAACACAGTTAAAATTTTCATGGTGTAATATCAATCTTTGTTTATAAAGTTCATCCATCATTTTGGTTACCTCCATTAATTGGAATATTATCTTGACCTGTGGAGGAAGGCTTAGGCTTTCACGGTTGGTATTTTAACGACTTATATTTTTGGGATGGAGAAGGCATGAACTTTAAAGGATTGAATCTGGGTAATGTCAAGTTGAATTGTTCTAAAGGACTTCTCACATATATTATTATTTTTTATGCTTTCCATGGCACATGTATTATGTTTATGATTAAATGGCCGACTATAGATACCTTCGTTTACAAGCATGAATGATACTATGTAAAATATGGACAAAGGCTTCTCTTAATTTTATTGAAGTACCAAACTTTGGAGAGCTTTAAGATTGTAAAACCTTTTTTTATTTCTCTTTTATTTTAAAACATCTAATAGGGTGTTTGGTTTGGGTACCATATGGCCCATTTTTGGAGAATACATTGTTGTTCTTTGCATATCATTAGTATAAAATGAAGCATATGTCCTTAAATCCAAGACTTTTCATCTGACATTTAGTTTTCTTTAGAAAGTTGCATATAGTTAAATGTAAAAGGATCATTATCTACATGTATGAGTCCCCTGACTATCGTCTTACCTTTGAGATTGGAATCCTTACCTTCAAGGGTTGTGTCCAAATATCTTAAGCACGATATCCAAATCCAATAACTTTATCATCGCCATATAAGTGTTTGTTTTATGCTTTGTGTAATAGAACTTGATTTACAAAGTTTATCATAAATGTTTACTTTAAAAACATTCATAAATGTTATATGCTTGGACATGAAAATAAAAAACCCACGATCATTATAAAAAAATCATGATAATACGTATTCTAAAAAATCTTATTTCACTTATATTAATAAATGCTACTATTTACGATACCATTCAAATAAATTAACAACGCATATTGAACATTCATTTTAACACATATTATATGTTAAAAGACCACCCATTCCATTGGTAGTATTATATAATCCATTTACCAATCATTAGGAAAATATATAATTCTTGGGTGTTCCTTGCACCCTCATGGCAAGTGGTAGTACACATAGTTAGAGCAGGGGCGGACCTTATACCTAGTTATGAGAACGTACACAACGCGTTACCTATGTCGCTCGCTTCTCCGATTGGATTGGACGGCTACTTTAACCATCCGTCGCTTCTCCGATTGGGATTGGATTGGACGGCTACTTTAAGCATCCGGATTCCGATGATTTGATCCACGTGGCCTGCTGAAAAACAGTGCATGCACCACACGACAGTCACCGACTGTTTGAACCAATGACTCCTCAGATTCCTTGGAATCGAGAAGCGTGATAACACAAAATATTATTTTTCAAAAACACGCTACGTGAGTCTCTTATTATTGTTTGGATGGCAACGCAAATGGCAGAATGCAGTTGTACCGCTTCCCTTCCCTTCCCTTCCTTCAGAAGACGAGTGATTGATATTTAAATAATATACGACCCAGTCCGCCATGAGTACAACATCGGAGACATGCTCCTCTGAAATTCTTCTGCTGAAAAAAATCGATGAACTGGAGGCAGATCATGCTCACCTAAGAAACGAAATATCGAGACTAGTGGAGTCCAAGCGACGTGGCTCCAATGGCCGCTTCCATCAGGCTAAATCGCGCTCCGTTTCGCCCAAGAGAAGTTTTGAAGTGAGAAATGAAGGAGGGGTGATTTCACATTCAATCCATACTGCCTCTGCCTCTGCCTCGGCCTCGGAGCGTTATCATGTTAACATACTTCAGTCCATGGGTCACGCCGTTTGCATTTTCAATCGTTCCGGAGAAATTGGTTTCTGGTATTCCTTACTCTTTGGCCTTCCTTCCTTATTCAAATAATAATAATTTCTCATCAAAATCATTAAACCTTTGATTATCTACTCATTAAGTGTTGTGTTTTTTTAAGTTACCACTACTATTATCATCATCATCATCAATAATAATAATAATAATAATAATAATAAACCATTCTCCTTCACAAAAACTTATTGTTAAATGTAAATGTAAGTTGATGGGATGTTCTACGAATTAAGGTTGGAATGCCATTGTAATCAAATTGTGTTTTATTATCTCACCTTGTAAATATTGGAGGACTTGATAATATAATATAATGGTAAGTGAATGGGCTTATATAATATAATTTCGCTATTGCCTATGGCCACAACACCAATTATCTCCAATTTCTGCTCGATTTTTAACCGTAGGAAACATAAATTTGCGCTCTAATTCAATTCCTTGATGTTAAGTTTAGTAGTAAGTGCAGCAGTGACAAGGAATTATCATTATCAAGTCGAAGTATGTAAATAATAATAAAAGAAGCTTTAAGTAGTGAAAACTTTACAATACAAAAGTGTATGTTATCGAACGGTGACTATTGATGATTTAAGAAATTATTCAACAAAATTGAAAATTGAAAATAGAAAATAGTTAAGTAAGAATTGAGTGAGTTTGAAGT
This sequence comes from Torreya grandis, assembly GCA_037957365.1. Taxonomy (NCBI): domain Eukaryota; kingdom Viridiplantae; phylum Streptophyta; class Pinopsida; order Cupressales; family Taxaceae; genus Torreya; species Torreya grandis. The sequence continues at coordinate 1,268,901 of JARHVA010004731.1, read as the reverse complement.
GATATAAATATAAGAGATCTAAGCTTATAAATGTAATTCTCTTTAATCAATGAAATAATAAAGCATTATTGTGTTGTGGAACCAAACTTATCATTTGGTATGAGAGGAGAGGAGAGGAGAGGAGAGGAGAGGAGAGGAGAGGAGAGCAGAGCAGAGCAGAGCAGAGCAGAGCAGGTAAGTAGAAGAAAACAAAATTTGTTGGCAGGCGAAACTCTATTATTTTCTGTTGCCCCGAATAATGAGAGAAAATAATATGTGAAAAGCTTCTAGTGCAGGTTATTGCATTCGTATGCACTAATTTTGTGAGCATTTTATCAGATTTTAAAATATTGTGGCCGAGTCTCACGAGGTATTGAAGGATTGGCATATGTTGAACAAGTAAGCATGAGCATGAGCGCCATGTGTCCCGTGTTAGTGTAGTGTTTGATAAGGATTTTATGGTGAGAATAGTTTTTATCCTGATTTCATCCTGCCAATCCGATCAAATCTCATGCTCATCTGAAGATTGAAGGATTGGCATATGTTGAACAAGTGAGCGTGAGCATGAGCGCCATGTGTCCCGTGTTAGTGTTTGATAAAGATTTTATGGTGAGAATAGTTTTTATCCTGATTTCATCCTGCCAATCCGATCAAATCTCATGCTCATCTGATCAGGTATCAGGTGCCGTGCATCTTCTGTAGCGTTTTGGCTCAATGTCCTCATCCAAGCGTCCATCGCTCCACACATTTCGCCATGCATTTTCCATTGAATCAATATCAATATCAGTATCAGTATGTATCAATTTGGTGTGCATAAAATGTTTTTTTATCAAAAGAGTATTACGTGGATGGAGGGTGCAAGCTGTCTTTTATCATCTTGTTTTATTATGAGGTTTGGTATTAGTTTTTTTAATCCTTTTAAGGAATGATATTGATATTTTAAGAGTCTCCATTTTATCCATTGAAATGAATGAAATGAAATGAAATAGTTTTAATTATGTCCACGAGATTGAATAGTTTATGGGACCACCAATTACACTAAATGCTCTAATCGGTCAAAGATTATTAGGATCCGAGGTATCTTTTAGAACGATGCTCCGCCTCTTGTTGAACTAAGTTAGCATCTCCCTCAACTTTTTAAATTTTTTTCCTCAAATATGTTTACCATGCAGTGAACTCTTAAATTTTTCGTATATTTGACTCGTATGTCCACATACTGAGGACACTCAAGGATGAAATGCTCCTCCATTTCAACCGCCCCTATAATGCAACAAACACAAACCCTCTCGTCCCACTGCTCCTTAGGGGTTGTCCATCTCCCTGTCTCGCATCAGAGTCTATGAGAGCCAATTCTTAATTGAGCAATAAGGATCTTCTCCCTCCAACTGATTTCAGCCCCTATACATACTTTTTTGTTATGTTCGTAGTTTGGATTGAACATTTAGATATAATGTTGTCTTTTCTTGCTTGTCCCCTCCCTCCACATTACCATTCTAAATTTTTCATTCACATAATTTTTTGTTATTTTTACAATTTGGGCACTCAGTTAGGTTGATATCCCATTTATTCATCCACCTTTGGTTTTGCCTCATCTGAGTGTTCTTCATCGTATGCAACTCTTCTTCTCTTGATGCCCTAGACCATTTGTCAGACTTCATGCTTTCCATTTTTTTCAAATAGCATAATACTCTAGTCATAGCGGTTGTTTTTAGAGGGAAAGTACTTGCTTCGGCAAGAATGATTTCGTATGGGACTAAGTTCTTGATTCTAAAATTATTTGTGATTAGCCATTTTCAAATATTTTCTATTTGCCTCCATTTCGAGCTCATTGTTCCACTAGCCCACACCTCGCAACCATATAATACCATTGGTGTGACAAGTAACCCAAACAAGACCCTAGTGGTCTTCCAGTCCCATAACTCTACATTCCTACATCTATTCTGAAGCGGATAGAAATCTCTCCATCCATCTTGTATTCTTTTCATCTGCAAGTGTCCCATCTAAGTTTGTTGTGAAAGTTGAGGCTGAGATATTTGTATTCTGACACCACTTCAAGAGACCCCCCTGCAAACTAAAAATCAAGGTGTTGTGCTTTCCTTTTCGTTGAAAAAATCATAATTTTGGTTTTATCGGTGTTTACCTACATCCCTACTTCTTTACAAAAGAGCTCTAGAGCTCGGAGATGATCTCTTAAATCTTGGATTGTCACTACCATTAGGATTAAGTCATCGACATAGAGAAGAAGTTTTACCACATAGTTAGTCAAGTAGACCCCTCTCCCTCAAATTTGTTTACCCAACCCTCTAACTTATCAATGTAAAACCCAAATAAATTTGGGGATAAAGGGCAACCTTATTTGACGCCGATGTCACCCCTGAAACATTCAGACAACCTTTCCTGAGTTTTGATTTTAGCCTTGACTTGTTCATACAACCTATGAACTGTTGCCCTGTAGTGTGTTGGAACCTCTAGTTCCTCCATTATGGCCCATAGTTTGCTCCTTGGAACTGTGTCAAATGCTTTTTTGAAGTCTACGAAGAAACAATATGCATCCTCCTTTTTATCCTGCACCTTTTCAATTAGATGTCTAAGCATGACACAATGATCATTAGTGGAATGTTTGGGCCTAAAACCTACTTGTCTCTTTGTTCGTTTGCATTTTTTTCTACCCAACTACTAATTATGTGTTCTATCATACTCCCAAATAACTTTGCAAAGAGTGGATTGACCATGATAGTTCAGTAATTTGAGGAGTTTTTCACATCTCCACTCTTAAATAGGGGTATGGTTAAGCTTGTTGTCCACTATGTTGGAAAGCCCTTTTGGATGACCTCATTGAAGATTTATTTGATTGTAATCTAGCTTTTAGATTAGAATTTTGACTTTTACGACTCAAAGTCAATACAGTTATGTACTTATAGTTTTTTATTTTAATATCATTGATGTCTTTTAAGTCATAGTTTAATTTGCAATTTAATATATTTTTTTTTAAGTTATTGGGTAAATTTTTTTGTTTCGAGTTTTGAATTGGGTTTGGGATATAACATAAAGAGTATTCGGGGAAAAAAATCACCAAAAGGAACAAAAAGAAATAAATAATCAAATAAACAAAGATTATTTGTAAAAAACAAACTTTATCTACAAGAAAGATTCTTAAGCAAAGAAAATAAAAGACCTTGGAGACCAAATCGTTTCCCGACAAAAGATCAACAAAAATCAGCAACAATAACAATAGCAAGTGGAGGAACACTTTAATAAAGGTTTTGAGTAAAATCATTTTTTGATTTGTGATGCAGTCTTAATATTGTTTTTGAAGTTTAGTGTCTATTATTTAGATTATAGTTTTTATGTTTATTTTATAAAAATTATGTCACTTTTATTTTTATAATATAGTGTTAGAAATAAATTATTGTATGTTATTAGTTATTAAAAGTTATTATTTTTTACAATAAAGTTTGATTATGTAGTTGTCAATAAAAGTTTGTAAATAATGTATATTATCAAGTGAATTTAACATCCTAAGTTAAATGTGTTAGTTATATGTGTGGGGATATTTGACATTATACAATTGAAATTTAAGATCAAATTTGTTATGTTAGTAGTGGTCCCACTGGAGGTTAGAGGCAAGGGAGTAAGAGACCTAATAGAACCTCTCATTTGCTATTAATGAGGGGGATGTACTTTATAATATTAACACAACAAATATGTACACTAAACCAGCTAAAGCCAAAGGCAATCTTCAATGACAGTGGAATCATCTTTACTATTGCGATCGAGTGGCAATGATCATATGTATTAAAAAAACACAATAATTAGGACTTAGTCTTCAAACATTTCATTATTCAATGTGTGGTAGGCTATGTCATGTCACTTTTTTTAAATAAATAAAAAATAATTCAATAATAATGTTTTATCCTCAATCACACTTTATAATAATAACTTAGAAGTGGCACTTGTTGTTATTATTAATTGAGTGGGGCCAAAGTTAATTAATGGAAAGGTCAAGATAGAAAAAATAATAATAATTTAATATTTAATGTTTTAAGTGTCTAAAAATAAGTTTATTTAATAACATGGGAAAGAGGCACTTAATCAAAGTGGGTCATAAAGTAATGATTATTAATTGGGCCAAAAACAATGATAAAGATGATTTTATTAAAATAAAAGCATGTCAACTTCAAAATAGAAGTTAAAGCATTATTTTTTAAGGTGAAAAATGTAATTATCAAAAGGACAAGACGGGCATTGATTTTCATTAATTATTGATTATTCATGTATCAAATTAATGAATGAATCTTGGATTCCTTTTATTTCTACATAAGAATGAAAACCCTCTTTGCAGCCAAACTAGAGGACGAAACCTCCCTTAGTGAACGGACTTGGGGACGAAAACCCTCAGATCCACATGTAATTTCACACAGGGATTATAATTAAAAAACCCTCAAATCAACATAGGTAATTATGCACATGGATTACAATTGAGCAATCAATAGATTATTTATAGGAAGTCAAAAAATCAGGGTTTGTTAGTAATCAACCATTATTTTCAAAATATGAGACCCACTCAAGTTAAATAAAAAATTCTAGAATTATTCCAAAGGCTCTGTCATAGTTGGGTGCCACCCATTTTGGCCTCATTTTTATTGTTCAAGCTTGTAAAAATCAGGGCACAATACTTTAGGGGTATGTTAACACTTTTGCTACCCAACACCACTTTCCAACTAGCGGTTAGCTATTATCTTAAGTGCCATAGAGCTATTAAACCATTCAATAGATTATTATTGCCACAAAAATTAGAGCAAATCGTAAGCAATTTTGAGTGAGGATTTCTATGCATACAAAGAAAATTCAAACTTTTACATGTCTTGTTATTTGTACTTTCAAGCACTATTTATGTGATTTGTTTGGACAACATATATCCCTCTATATTATTTTATCAATTGTTGTGTGAAATTCAGGGTTGAAGAAATTAACAATCTATAAATGAAATTTCTAGAATTCAATTTTTTTCTAAGAGGGATATTACATGCTATATAGTGTATCAATGAAAAATTCAGTAAATATATGCAAGTATAAGAGTTCTAATTTTTCATGTTAATGTACTTAACTAATGTAAGTATGTGTGAAATGGAGGATGAACATATATGTGAGTCCTTGTTCATATTTAAGTTCTATTTCATGGTCTACGATTGGTATGTTCTAGTATAAATAGTTGATAAAAGGTCAATGGATTCCTTCTTTACTTTTGTTCAGTGTGTGTAACTATATATTTTAATGTTAATATTAAAAGGGAGAATGTTAAAAATGTAATACTCATATTATTTTTATACGTTAATATATTTGTCTTAGTTGTATGCATGAATAATCACTCATGTAGAGATTCTTAAAAAGAGATAATATAGTAGTTGAGTGAAGATAAGCTCAATAAAGTATTTATACGCATTGAGTGAGTTGAGTTTGAAGTGATAAGGTTAAACTCCTTAAATATAAGAGATCTTAACCTATAAATGTAATCTTCTCTGATTAGTAAAATAATGAAACATTAATGTATAGTTATGTGTTAAAATTTGAACTAAATTTTATAATTTATTAAAATTATTTTTTATGGGAAATTAAAAATTATATGAGATTTTCTTATAATTCAATTATTAACGATTGAAATTTTTTTTAGAAACTTCCCAATATATTAAAGTTAGTATTTAATAGAAAAATAAAAATATACATATAATTTTATTTTAATTATATTATTAGTAGAGTTAGAAACTTCATAATATATTAAAATTAAAATGTAATAAACAACATAACAAGAAAGCTTTTATATTGAAAATAATAAATATATTTTTAATATAACCTTTTTATGATGGGCGAATGCTTGTTAAGGCAGGGATTTCATGGAAGGCGTTGCTGCTCCTATATTTAATGAGCGAATAACCCCATAAAAAATAAAAAATATGGTAAAAAGAAATTTTAAAATCTTTTCTAAAAATGAGGCCTTAATTATTGAGGGAGTGAAAAAAGAGAGATTGGGAGTTTCCCATATATGCTTTCAATTGTAAATATATGAATGAACAAAATTTATGTAAACTATAATTATAAATAAAAATATAATAATTTTAAATATTATCTCCTATAAAAATAAAATAATAACATACACTCAAATAAATTATTTTATGGGACTATTTTTGCTCCTAAATTCACTCTTTACTATCCCTAGGAAAATTTAGGAGCCCTTCCCATGAGACCACTTCCTAAATGTATTTTATGGGTTTTAATTATATAGTTCTTGGAGTTCGTGCTTTAAAAAAAAAAGGGTAAATCATAAATCCATGGGAAAATGATAGGGAATTTTGTTTACGACTTCATTTTCTCTTTTTTGGGGGCGGGGGCTAAAATGCTGGGATGTGGTTTGCGTAGTTTTCGGGAAGAATCGAAAAATCCTGAAGAATCCGAGGATTTATTGGAAGCTTTTTCTGCCATGGACAATATTTCATGTCTGAAGGCGCATTTTGGAAAATGACTGTGGACTTCCACAGGTTTTGCGGATTCCAGTGACATATTTTGATTTATCTCATTAGCGTTTAATTTTATATTCAGCCCGGCCTCTACATGATTTCTTTTTAAGTTGGAAATTAAAAAACAATTATTTAAGTATGTGTGTGTATATGTAAGTACCATCATCCGAATCGCAATGATGATCCAACCAAGGCCACTTATCAGGAAACTGATTTTCCGTGAAGGGGTTGATGGAGAAACTAAGATGAAGATTATGCAGTCTCCACAGTCATAGGCCGACCGACGACTACAAATGCCATAGATGCATCTAAATAGTTGGTTGACAGAATTGTCCACATCCTCCCTTATGTCAACCAATCCACCGTCATGCTGCTACTGCACAGGGCTCACAATCGGTTCCTTATCAGATAGAGTATCGAGCTGATCTACTCGAACTTTCACCACTTGACAAAGGCCTTCCAAATATACTTTTAGATTCTCACGATCATTATGAGGGATGGGTACCATAGGAACAGGGGGCATTTCAGGTCTGTCATTAATTCCACACAAACTTTAGAAACAAGGGCAGTCCAGGGATACATCATAGAAAAGGCAAGATGAGACTTAATGGCAGAAACCCTTTTCAGCTCCTCCCTGATGGTATTTTTGACATTGAGTAGGTTAGCACAAAGATTACCGGTAATCCAAGCATGGTTAAACTCCGTGATGACAACAACATTCTTAAAGTGGCACGAGCTTCGGTGTGAACTGGATCCTGCCAAGTAGGAATGTTGAAGGGGCGTGCAAGCCATAGCGAGGCTCTTTACGATTTCAGCCACCCCTAGGTCCTCCATTTACTTAAGGAATTGGTTGCCCATAGAAGATAGCGAAGTGAACCGTTTATCAAACCAATATTTGAATTGATTGTTACAACTCGTCTTTTGCCTCTTGGTTTTAGTATTGGGCAAGGGAAGATTTTTTTTTTGTAGTGTTTTTGCATGCGATCAAGGTAACAACTAACAAAGACAATGTGAACCCACCAACCAGCCCCAAGAAAAATAAAATTAAAAACAACCCAGAAGCATACCCACAAAAGTCTTTTCTTGCCGGGAGTGGATGGAAGAAAAGGAGGGTGATTGGTAGAGAAGCAACCAACCAGGAAGTGAAGAGCCGAGTGGAGACCACAGGAAACAAGGTTTGTGTCGTTAGTCTACCACCAAGGAAGCACCAAACCCCCAATCCTCTATGCCAACTCGACACAGCGTGCTCAATAAACTGAAAACACACATTGCCTAGAAACCTTCCTCTTCCCGTTGAAATGAACCAGAAGGAAGAATTGAACTCGAAACTCAGATCAATCAACTTGTAAATGTAAGTCCACTCCAAAACACCAAACCAAGGTGCTTGACAAGGCACTTACAATTTTTTAATTTATTATGACCTCTCTCGAGTGGAGGTATTTAGCTTGCTTGGCACATAACATGCTATTTGCCCATTGTGAGATTTGAACTCAGCTTTAACTTGTAAATGTAAGTTCACACCAAAACAACAATTCAGGATGAGCAAAATAAGATTAACAACATGCAAAGCCAAAAAGTACGTTCATTGAGAATAGTATGTTTCTATTTTCCATAGGCAAAGACCGTAGACATTATTGATATCCCCATAACATAAGGAATAACGGAGAAAGAGTGTGGAGGATGTTAAAGACATTTTGTAGAGAAGGAGAGTGATAAGAAAACTCCCACACAAACAAAAGCGTTGTTGCATGCATCCAGGAGTGGGAAGAATTATGGAACAACGACGTCACTTGGTGAAATTCAAAACAATAATATGTTTTTATTCCCCGGACTCATTAAGAAATTCCCCCTCCAAAGAGAAATCTATTAAAATTAAGGGGGGGTACCCACCTTAAAATAATTACATTGTATTTCCCACATCCTCATCAATAAGTGATTTAAGGCATGCTCAAAGCCTAGGAGAAGACCGTTGCTGTAAATCAACAAACCGTCTCATCTCATGGGTCTACATAACCGCATTCTTACCTAGAAGATATGCCACACGATTCCCCTCCCTAGGGAAGTAACATATTGAAAACTCCTCAAACATCTTAATCAACATTTAGAAATCTTTGACAATTCGTACGAGGCACAAATATCTCAACTAAATATGAGAATTGAGGTTGTTAACAAGAATCCGAGAATTAGTTTCCACTATAATCCCCTGAATTTTTTGTAATGAAATTACTTAGATGCTCACACAGAATGCTTTTATATCACACAAAATAAGCAAATATGAGAGTTCACACAACAATTGATAGCAGAGCAGAATACTGGATAATATAGCAAAGCCACTTCGAGGGGGCAACCTCCACAGCAATGCACTAAGAGCAGAATACTTAACATGATCATCAAAGACTAACCACTACCTCCTATATATAGTCTATTTAGCCATGGTTATTCTATAGGCCGACCTAACTAAGAACATAGAGAATTGTAACAAGAATATAAAAGAAGTATGTAAGCCACAAGTCGGCCACACATATCCCAAGACACGCCAAAGGTTAAGGGTGTAGCAATTTTTAATTCCAAAGCTAGACCACTTCAAATGGTTAGAACTTTCATCTGGTTGTTGGTCGTATCTCCCAAACTCCAATTAAAAGAAAAATGACTTGTCCCTTAGAATTCCTAAAAACCCCCAAGCCCATGTAGGCCCAAGGTTTGCCAATGGAGGCCCCATCCATATTGAATTTCACCCAATCAGATGGAGGAGTCCAAGAACAACACTTAGTTTTATTTTTTCCAACCCAATCATTAGGGGAATGGGTTAGAGACTTGTTTGTCCCAACACTCAATAGACATGTCTGTGACTATTGGAAGAAATCAAATGGCCCAATTGGTAAATCAAAATCATAGAAGGATCCTAATTAATTGATTCATTTGGATGATGACCAAGTTCAAAGGCTCGAGGAGTCGATGTGGTCAACATGGATCCTGATCTAGCTAGATGAAGACAAACTCAAATGGATTAATGATCCCACTGGTAAGTATGGAGTCAACTTTGGTATGGCACTTCATGTGTTGAGTTCAAAATTGAAGAAGGTTTGACAACAAGAATTTGGTACCATTATGGTCTCCTAAGGCTAACACACTCGCATGGCTTGCAAGTAAGGAAGATGTAAGGAACACATATCAATACACCTCAAATTTGCTCTATTAAAATTTATTTTGTCCAAGACTTGGTGAATTAATCTCCCACAATTGGGATTGGGTGGGCTGGTTTTGAGCTGACCTATAAGAGATGTGTAGTGGGTACCTATCAACCACCTTCGTACCTTCAGCCATGTCTTCCTAAACCTTCCTCTTCCTTTCCTAACCCCCATATTAATTGCTTGTTTCTTTCCAACGTCACTAGCCATGGTCAATGACGCACTATTTCTACCTAAAAGTGTCCTCCTTCACTAGCCATGGTCGGTGACGTAGACTATAGGGTATCATGATTGTTGACAATTTTGCTGCACAGGGCAAATTGTCACCCCTACTATTCGGAACTCTGCATATGGTGCCAGTTTGTCTTGTAAATCCGTTTTGGGACTTGAATAATGAAAAAAAGGGTTTTGTGAAGTTCAGTGAGGCTTGGGGTCTTTAAATGCATACTTACAGCCACCCAAGGAGCCATCTACAGCCAGGTATAAGCCAAGGAAAGACAGCTACAACCATCCTTAAAGTTAATCTACAGGCCCGTAAGTTCATTTATAGATGAAAGCAAGCGATTATAAGCATGAGCACAGGTTTATGTCTTTGGATTCTTTCCTAAGTGTTTTATTTGCTCAAGTGTTGTCTTTTCATATTTCTTTTGGACTATGTGGAAGCAATTTCCTTGGACTTTTTGTTCGAGGACAAAAGTCTGAGGGATAGAAGATTTCAAGGGATTTACAAAAACCCTGGGTGCCCTCCAAAAAACTCGGGTGCCTTACAAAAAGTCTGACAAAATTACAAAAGTAACAATTCTTTGGCGAAGAAAAGGACTTTTACAAAAATCTCGAAGGGCACTTGCCCTTCAGGAAGGTTCATTGACAAAAAACCCAAAGGTTATGTACCCTTCGAGAAAGTTCAAAACCGAAGAGAGAAGAGCCTGAGGGGCACTTACAGAGAGTCGAAGGGTTACCCTTCGAGAAGAGAACAGTTGCAAAAATCCCGAAGGGTATGTGCCCTTTGAGAAAGTTCGAGCGAAGAAATTTGAAGGCAAGTGGGAGAAATCCAAAGGTCTTTTGTCCCTTTGGATAAGCCATTGGCAAGAATCCCAAAGGGTATGTACCCTTCGGGAGAGTCACTTCAAAAATCCGAGGGTCTTGACAAATTTTCAGCAAAAAAGGGCTAAGTCTATCAAAGAGAGGACACTTCCATGTTTTTCGAAAGGCAAAAAAGGACAAATCAAAAAACCTGAAGGGCAAGGTACCCTTCAAAGGGGTCGTTGACAAAAAACCCAAAGGGTAGGTACCCTTTGGGAAGGCTCATTTCAAGATCGGGAAGGCCGTTTGTAAGAAACCCAAAAGGCATATGCCCTTCACAAAAGTCCATCTCGCGAGTTTAATGGCTTTACAAAAAGCCCAAAGGGCACCTACCCTTCGGGAAAAGACCATGACAGAAAGCCCAAAGGGCTGTTCTTTGGAAGGCCAAGGGACAATTCCTGCAAACTTTTTATCTGTGGGAAGTTGAAAGCATAAAGCTTGAGGGAATAGGAGGGGAACACAAGAAATCTGAGACCAAGGGGAAAGCAAAATTCTGTAGGAAATGATTCAAACATTTTGTTCGAGGAAAGGAATTCCGAAGACCTAATTCCTTCAGACTTTTTGTTAGAATGAATGGTCCATGACAAAGCATAGGTATAAGAGAGGGGCCACAAGTATAAGAGGGGCAAAGACAAAATTTAGAAGGATTCCTTTGGACATTTTCTCTGAAGGAATTCCTTTGGAAAATTTGCCGCAGGGAAATGAGAGGGCAGAAAACAAAAGACAAGCATGAGGCAGAAAACCAAAGAACAAGTCCGTAGACATAAGCCCAAAGGAATGGACAAAGAAAACCCAGACCATAGACTTCGAAGAAATAAAATGACAAAGGGAAAGTTGCGGAAAAGAGCTCAAACAAAGCAAATAGCCTGAGTACATGCATATACAAAACAAGAGACGGAGTCAACGTGGAAACCCATGCAAGCAAAGGCTATTTTTGATTGATTGGTCAAAGCTTTAGTTGACTGGTGGTTGAAGTCAAGCTCATCTCTGGGTCAAACTTGTGCTTTCAAATGTTCCAACTCAACGTCCAACTTTTCAATTGGAGTTCTAATTTTAGTGTTGACCATTTTGGTCCTACAGGCCAAAATCGGTCTCCTTCCTTCCCTTCTATTCTGAGCCAGTTCATTTTTTGATTTTGCACAAGTCTGATTTCTACGGACAATGTAGGCATGATTTCTATAGACTCTGCAGATGTTTCTACGGACTCTGTAGGCGTTTCTACGGACTTTGCAGGAAATTTCCACAGACTCTTCAGGCAAGAAATAGGTTGCCAACACTTAGGTGCAAAATGGACCATTCCAAGTTCAACAGCTTGGTTCAACAGTAAGTTCATCAGCAAAGTTCAATCAAATGGTTCAATAAGAAGGTTCAATAGAGTCTCCCGAAGGACCAAGTACCCTTGCGGAGGGCACTTGGTCGGTGACAGTACCAAAGCAGATTTCCCGAAGGGTACCTTTCGAAGAAAGTTGAAGGAAAAGACAAGGACATAATTTCTTCGGACTTTTGTTCGAAGGAATTCCTTCGGACAAAACGTCCAAAGAAATTAGGCAAGGCTACGAGCAAAAGTCCGAAGGAAAACAAGTAAAAAAGGACTTCAGACTAAGGCAAGGCAAATTTGATTTCTTTCAGACTTTTGTCTGAAGGAATTCCTTCGGACAAAAAGTCTGAAGAAATTCGGGAAAAGGCCCGAAGGGAATTCCGAAGGAAAGGAATAAGCGAGACAATTCTTGCGGACATTTTGTCTGCGGGAAAATTGCCGAAGAGAAAAGGCCATCGAAGGATCCCGAAGGGTAGGTGCCCTTGCGAGGGACTCTCGACTATCGAAAGAAAGGCACTTCTCCAAAGCCAAAGGGTCACCTTCCCTTCGGGAGGGTCCAAAGAAAAAGCCTGAAGAAATTTGAGATAGCCCCGAGGGCCGAAGGAGCCAGAAAGAGACAAAACCAGGAAGAGACAAAGTGCAGAAGTAGACAAACAGTCCAGGTGGCAAAGAAGAGGTGTCAACTCAGGGATTTATTCCTGCAGTTGGAACAGTGCTTGCCAACTGGTCATCAAACGACATGAACAGTAAGCGGCATGACCTATTTTCTCTATTTTGCATTTATAAGCAGACAAACCGCACAAATATCTGGAAGGACCAGTCTTGTCTGCAAAAAAGAGGCACGGCCCATGCTTTCACATTAATGTTTGAACTCCAAAGTCAAAGCAGGAGCCGACACAACATCATCCACCACTTGGTATTGAAAGGGGTGGTTTATTGGGAGAATATGGAGCCTTTGGAAGGCTATGAGGACACTTCTAGCACATGGGGACAACCCCCAAAACACAAGTACAACAGTATGAAGGAACCAATTGAGGGTTCTTTTCCTTGGGATGGAATCACTAGTGGACATTGTTGACGCTTTGGATTGCACCCTTGACAGAAGGCTGAGCTTCTCTCTTCCACGTGGCACAATGGAGACTCCTCTCTTGCTTGTGGGTCTGGAAAAACTGAGGGGAGAATCTCTAAATAAGGGCTAGCTCCCTTTGATGCATCTCTGAGGTCCTGGATTTCCTACTGCTAACAATGGGGGGTGAAAAGAGAGAAGGGTTACTGAAAATAGAACCTAAACTAAATGGTGATGCACCAAAAAATGGTTGATCTACTTAGCTTGAACATACACTTTCCACCAAGAACAAGCTGATATACACTTCATTTGATATGAGACATTCTTCTGCATTTGTGAGCTAGGGGTCCTGGAATAAAAATAGGCCATGTCATTCACTGTTTGCGTTCTTTGATGACCACTTGGCAGAGACTATTTTAACTACTGGAATAACTCCTCTGCGACACTTTCCTTTTGCCACCAGGGTTATTCCCGTCTTTCCTTGTTATTTTTGTCTCTTCCTGGCTTTGTCTTTTTTGGCTTTGTGAGCACTCGGGGCTATCTTCTATCAATCCTTAGTGCTTTGGGCTCCTTCCTCATTGAGCTCTTCCCTTTGGTCCTAAGGCCTTTGAATTCCTTCAGGTTCGTGCTCAATCATTTGAAGATCAACGACTATTTCATTGCCCTGAATTTGACATATGCGGGCACGTCATCGGACGTCTGGATTCCAACGGCTAGTTCACGATGCTCAATTTTGATGTCTTCGGGCCTGTCACCCCCTTTGGTAATTCCTTCAGACTTTCTTTCTTCAGACTTTCTGTTCCTTCGGATTTTTTCCTTTGTCTGGGCCTTAGTCTTTTAACCCTCCCAAAGGGAAGGTATCCCTTCGGGCTTTGAGAAAGGTCCCTTTCACGGTCACCGAGAGTCCCCCGCAAGGGCACCTGCCCTTCAGGGTACTTCGGGCAACCTTGGTCCTCAAATCCTTTGGACAAAATGTCTGAAGGAACTCCTTCAGACATTTTGTTCAAAGGAAAGGTTCTCTTCAATGTTTGGCTTTTGTTTCGGGCGAATTTTTTCGGGCAAAAGTCCGAAGGAATTCCTTCAGACCTTTTGTCTGAAAGAATTTGCCTTGTTCATTTTGCCGTGGGATTTTCTTTCGAAAGAATTCCTCCTTTGGCCCCTTGCCTTGTGAATTTCTTCAGACAAAATGTCTGAAGGAATTCCTTCAGGCATTTTGCCTGAAGAAATTCAAATTTTTGTCATTGCCTTTTCCAAAGGAAAACTCGCCCTTTTTGCCCTATCTTTTGATTCCTCTGCAAGGGTTCCCTGCCCTCCACAAGGGCACTTTTGGGTCTAGAACTGCCCTCCGTAGCCTGCTGGAATGGTCTAGTTTGTGCCTGACTGCCCTCCGTAAGGGCACTTGTCCTTCAGACTTTGGAAGACCCCCTTTGAACCTTCCGATTGAACCAACTACTTTGAACCAAGCACTTTGAACCAAACCGACTGAACCAACCGATTGAACCAACAATGGTTCAAAGTTCAAGTTCAAAGTTCTTGGAAAGATCATGCCATTGAACCCCGACGTCGAACCATTGAACTGGTTCATCCTTTCACCGAAAGACTTGTGCAAACCAAATTTGAACTGGCTCAGAATAGCAGGGGAAGAACGAGACCGATTTTGGCCTATAGGACCAAAATGGTCAACAGACATTGCATCATAAGATATGTTGGGACATCTCTTTGGATATTGCAATTGCTTGTGGATAAGCAATTTTGGGTGGGGAGGACTGTAATGTCCCCATTTTTGATCTAGACCCTCGTGAGACCCTTAGCCCATTCTTGTTTCCAATGGCTAAGGTAGAGGAAGGAAGATTTAATAATAGAAAAACTACTTTACATTTCAAATTTTGAGTTGAGTTATGAAAAAGCACCTTATGTTTCTGTTGACCATTTTGGCCCTGCAGGCCAAAATTGGTCTCCTTCCTTCCCTACCATTCTGAACCCTCAGTCTAGTCATGTACCCACCTTCTGCAAAATCTCCTTTTTTATTTGAAATAAGACCTGTTCTATAAAGCATTTAAGGATCTAAAGACCTATGGGTTTCGGTTCAGTATGGGGATTTTCGCTTTGTGCAAATGCCTTAGACAAACTTTCGGCAAGGGGACGGTCTTGCAGGAATACGAGTCTCTTACAGAGCTCCGAAGGGAAAATACCCTTACGGAGGGTAAGTAGGTGCTGAATGGGGCTATTTGATGGGATCTAAATACCCTTGTGGAGGGCATGGAACCTTTGTGGAGGAATCAAAAGACAAGGCAAAAAGGGCGAGTTTTCCTTCAAAAAAGGCAAAGACAAAAATTTGAATTCCTTCGGGCAAAATCTCGAAGGAATTCCTTTGGATATTTTGTCCAAAGAAATTCACAAGGCAAGGGGCCAAACAAAGAATTCTTTCAGAAGAAAATCCCACGGCAAAATGAACAAGGCAAATTCTTTCGGACAAAAAGTCTGAAGGAATTCCTTCGAACTTTTGCCCAAAAGAATTCACCCGAAACAAGGGTCAAACATTGAAGACAACATTTCCTTCAGACAAATGTCCGAAGGATTTGAGGACCAAGGCCACCCGAAGTACCCCGAAGGGGAGGTGACCTTGCAAGGGGCTCTCGGCGACTGTGAAAGGGACACCTTCCCTTCGGGAGGGTTAAAAGACAAAGGCCCAGACAAAAGGAAAAGGCCGAAGGAAGGGAAGCCGAAGAAATTGACCAAGGGATGACGGGCCAAACACATCAAAATCCAGCATAGCAAACTAGCCGTTCAGGTTTAAACGTTTGGTGACGCCCCCATAGACGTTAAATTCAGGGCAATAGAATAGTCGTTGGCTTTCAAATGGCGATGGGCGCACGAACATCAACTTTATAGCAATGAAATAGCCGTTGATCTTTAAATGCTTGAGTGCGAACCTGAAGGAATTCAAAGGCCTTATTCGTGAAGGAATTCAAAGGCCTTAGGGCCAAAAGGAAGAGCCCACTGAGAAAAAAACCTAAGGAGCCAGCCAAGGATTGATAGAAGATAGCCCTAGGGGGCTCAGATTGCCGAAAAGAGGCAAGAGATGACAAAGACAAAACCAAGAAAAGACAAAGCTGGTAAAAGACAAGAGTCAAGAGTGAACTCAACAACCTGCCAAGAAAGGAGCCCAAAGAGCCAAGCGCAGAAACAGACAAAATAGTCCATGTGGCAAAAGAAGGTGTCGAAATAAGGAGTTATTCTAGCGATTGAAATAGTCTCTGCCTAGTGGTCATCAAGGAGCACAAACATTGAACGACGTGACCTATTTTTCCTCATTTTGCATTAATGGTCAGAAAACTGTGTGAATGTCTTGAAGAAGGGGTCTTGTTTGCAGACAAATGGCACGGCCCATGTTCACACATGATGTTTAATATATTTTAAATGCCTAAGGTCAAAATTGGAGCCGACACAGCATTCTCTTTCAGTGGCTTCCTCTTCCCAATGCTCTCAACGCACATGGGCCACTTGTAAAAGGGCGCCATTACTTCTTCTCTCTCTATATATATTGTAAATTCTCATTTCGAGAAGCATCTATCTCTCATTTTTGTATGGCGCAACCCTACCAAATTTTCACCTTAAATCAATAGAAAGCATTTTTTACCTCTATTTGGTTGGATATATCTCTGAGTGTGCCTGAGTATTAACCTTGTGTTCAATCATTGTTCCATAATGCTTTCACAGGCTTGATACAAACATACTTGGTGTAGAAAAAGCACCATTCTTGCAAGTAACAAGGAGAGTTGTATCTGGAGTGCAGAGGTAGAAGAAGGTTACCAAGCAGTGTGTTTTCCTACAGCGCCTGTGGTACATTCATTTTTTGTGTGTATCTTTATTAAACCTCCCTGTTAAGCTCTCTGCAGTCTGATCCTTTTATCAGATAAAGTGTATGTATGTGCTCTTATGGTTTGAAGTGTGAGCAAATGAGTGGATCAAACTTTTTTTGTGCATCACCGTATTAATCTAAGCTCTGATTTCAGTAATTTTTCTCTCTTTTCAACCCCCCCTTTTATATATAGATATTAGCAATAATACTGGAATAACTCAAAGATGCATCAAAGGGAGCTAGCCCTTATCTAGAGATTCTTCCCTCAGTTTTGCCAGACCCACAAGCAAAGAGGAGTCTCCATTGTGCCGTGTGGAAGACAGAAGCCCAGCCTTCTGTCAAGGGTGCAATCCACAGCATCAATAGTTTTTGGCACGCTCGATGGGACTATTTTTAACACCATTTTTAATAATTAGCAAAGTTCCAGGATTGATGTTGGTCCTGTTACAACAAAATCAACCATTGTCCAGCATCTAACGACTCCACTATTAAGAACATCAGTCTCTGGTCAAAGGTCAGTTTGACATCCTATGCCTAAGGTCACCACACGATCTACTACTAAGGGTGTCCCTTTTGAATTTGTTGAACTACCTTTAAACTCAACAAGATGACTGAGGTTTGCAAGAACTCATCCTTATTCAACAAATTGTTTTCAAAGACCTGCTATAAGATACACTTACACAAGAAGGCCTCGGTTGAATCCTGTCATAGCTATGGCTTTACCTTTTGTGGCCTTTCATGGTCAAAGTTCTTTAAATCTCCTACATTATGACTTGATCTCAGGGAAAGTCCTTAAAAGTGTCTCCCTTTAATGGAGAAGGGCCCATTACTACCATTGAGCACATCAAAAATATTTCCAACCTCTGCAATATTCACAATGTCATTGAGGAAAACAATGCTATCAGACTGTTGGCATTGTCCTTTAAGGGCAAAGTTCTAGATTGGTATGGGACCCTGCCCATGAATTTAGTCAACTCATGGAACAAATTGGGCACCCTCTTAACAAACATATTTGGGGAGAAGAGTGACCACCTCTCACTTTCCAAGCAGCTGACCACTATGAAAAGAGCTCCACACGAATTCATGCAAGATTTCAATACTCGGTTTCAGAAGACATGGGACAGAATCCCCATTCTGGTAAGGCTGACCCCAAGCTATGCTTTCCTTTATTATTTGAAAGCATTGAACAACGGCATTGTTGTCATGATACTGTCCATGGGAGGACATGTGTTGCCTGTTGCCTATGACATAGCCATAGCGGCTGAGAATTGCTTGATGCAAGCTGAGAAGATAGCCCCTAGACCTCATATGCCACTCTTTCCTGAATTGCCGCCTCTAGTCCAAACTGCTGTACCTACCTTAGCTCTTCTGCCTAGCATAAAAAAGCCAGCTGCTACTCCGTCCAATGACCTCCATGAAGTAAAAATCTTGTTGCAAAGCGTAACAAATAAACTAGTGGCTCTCAAAAGGCAGCAAGCCTAGAGCAATCAGCCAAATCAAGGATATCAACAGTTTGGGCAAGCAAACAGACCCCCTTTTTAGAATTACAATCAAGGACAAGGTCAATTTGCACAGGCCAAACCTTATCAAGGTTATAATCTAGGTGCCCCTTCATCATCCAAGGCCATGGTGCCCGTTTAAAACAATTTGGTACAAGAGCAACCAAATTGCTCACCCATGGGATACAGTCAAGATCAGGTTGCTTACAAAAATAAAATGTTGAGTCAGTACACGAATGCACAGGACAATCAGGCAGCTGCCCAATTCCCCAGCTTTGAGGCATCATTAAAACATGGCATGGACAGCAGGCTTGCTCAGTCTGATTCTGCTCTCATGAATCACCTAGAAGGTGAATTATATGCAGTCAATTACGTGGGCAGTACAAACAATCAAGGTGATTGTGTCACAGCTAACACAAGGTCCAAGAGGAGAGCTATGGAAGAAGCTTAGGTAGCTGCTCAAACGTCCACATCATCATCTTCATCACATACAAACCACAAACTTCCAAATTTTAGGCCGCCATTCACACCCTCAACTCCTCGGCCTGCACCCCAAGCTACAAGTAACCCCAAAGAAAATTTAAAAGGAGGCAATCCTCAGATCAATGTGGTGGACCAGATGAAGAAGCTACACATGAATATTTCCTTGTGGAATTCATTATCAATATTGGGACAAAAAGACATGCTGCAAAAGGAATTACACGGGCTTAATGAACCAGCTGTCCCAACAAAAGATGATAATGTTCTGATAACGAATGGGCATCCTTCCACATTTGGCCAAGTAAAGAAAGAAGAAAAGGTTCCCCCTTTCTATTTGTCCTTAGTCATAAGAGATTTTTTGGTACACAATTGCATCATTGACAGTGGAGAAAGCACCTTGGTAATGCCTAAATTCATAGTGGATAAACTGGGGCTCAAATATGAAGAAATGACTAAGGGAGTCTTGCAGCTGGATGGAACGCCACAAAGATAGTGGGAGTGGTGAGAGGCTTGAACTTGATGGTCCATGCCTATCCAACTTTCTCGGTCCCTCATGACATAGTGGTGGCAGACGTTCTTCCTTACTTTGCCATTTGCTTGTCCAGGGATTTCACATCTAAAATAGGCGGCTACCTAGCAGCAAACTGGTCCTATCTGATTTTTAGAACCAAGTATGGGACTAAGGTCAAGATTGAATTGGAGCCAATCCACAGAGATCATCAGGAACCGTACCCACTCAAGGTGGCAAATGTCAGCTACGCCATTATTGATCAAAAAGATTTTCAAGTAGATCAATCTCCACCCTCTGCCCTTAAAGGAGTTGCTGACTTATTCTTAGATGAATGGGGAAGTGACAAATTTGAACATGATCCTTAAAAATTCATAGAAGAGATAGGCCTTGAGATTTATTGCATGCATGAAGAGGGTAATTTTGTACCAAATTTGATGAAAGCAAGTCAAGATAGCCCAGGTTTATGGAAGCTTTTCTTTGATGCCTCAAGAAGCAAGTTGGGAGCTGGTGGGGGAGTGATGTTAGTTTATATTTCACAAGAGAAGTACTTTTCGGCTTTCATGTTCCAATTTTATTGCATGTGCAATGTTGCAAAATATGAATCTCTCATCTACGGTTTGGAGTGGGCGAGAAAAAGGGGAATTAGGGAGGTGCAGGTTTTTGGAGACATCGAGCTGATCATAAATCAAGTGAGAGGCCTGAATCTAACTAAGAATTCCTTGCTCAAGTCCTACAAGCACAGGGTATGGGACTTAGTGGAATGTTTCTTTGCTTTCAATGTTACTTCCATTCCTAGAGAACAGAACAAACAAGCGGACAGACTAGTAGCAATTGGTGCTCAGTTTGACGTCCCCAAGGAGATAGGCCGAGACCGCAGTCCACATCATTTGAAAGTGGTAATCAGACCCTCTGTCCCTGACAACATCACTAACTAGCAGGTGTTTGACAGCAATGAACAGATAACACTCTTCTTGCAAGAGGAAGCTGAGTTTGCTACTAGAAACCAGGCTAAACTACAATAGCAATATGGTAGCCAAATTGTTCAATTGAAGAACAATAAACTTCCCAAAGGCTTGGTCACTCTTGAAATTATATTCAACGAGGATGACCAATTAAAAAATGATAAATCAAGCATCACAACAAAGAAGAACTATGAAAATGTTGAGATATTCAAAGATAAGCTGCTTGCACTTGGGAAAGTGTGTACAGATCATGAAAGGCAGGCCTTCGTCTTGTTGTGCCAGGAATTTGCTGATGTCTTCACTTAGGAGTATAGTGACTTGAAGGGTTTTAACCCAAGTTTGGCCCAACATACCATTGAGTTGGAGGAAGGCGTCAAGCCCATCAAGCAAAAACAAAGGCCTGTCAACCCGAAGATTGAGCCTCTCATGTGAAATGAACTCACTAAGCTGATTGAGTACAAAATCATATTTTTGATCAAACACTCTTCTTGGCTGGCCAATCTTGTTCCTATCTAAAAAAAAATGAGGAGATCAGATTGTGCGTAGATTTTAGAGACCTTAATAGTCTCTTTGAAAGACCATTATCCTCTCCCAAGTATGGAGCAGATCCTCCAAATGGTGATAGATAGCGAGTGTTTCTCCCTCCTAGATGGGCATTTAGGATACAATCAGATTTTGGTGCAAGACTGTGACCAGTACAAGACAACCTTCACTACCAAATAAGGGACATTTGCTTATAGGAAAATGCCATTTGGACTATCCAATGCTGGTGCCACTTTTCAATGAGCCATGGACATAGCTTTTCAAGGCCTGATAAATAACATTGTGCTGGTGTATCTTGATGACATGACAGTATTCTCTAAGGAGGTGGGCCAACACATGAAACATCTCACACAAATCTTTGAGAGGTGTAGAGAGTTTAGTATCTCTCTCAACCCAAAGAAATGTGTGTTCGCTGTCCATGAGGGTAAACTCCTTGGCCATGTTATCTCAAAAGAAGGCTTGACCATTGATCCAGAAAGAGTTCACTCCATCCTAGAGCTGTCCTTGTCTAAACATAAGAAAGGTCTGCAGAGCTTCTTCGGCAAAATAAATTTCATCAAGATATTTATTCCAAATTTTGCAGAGGTAGTCAAGCCATTGACCTCTATGCTGAAGAAAGATGATAAATTTTCATGGACAATGCAAAGAAAGGATAGTTTTGAAGAGATCAAGCAGGCTATCGCCCAAGCTCCTTCCTTGATCAGTCCTGACTTCACCAAAGATTTCAACCTCTACAGCTTTGGAAATGAAGAGTTAATCTCCACTATGCTTACCCAAGCAAATGGTGAGAACCTTGAACAGCTGCTTGCATTTTTTAGCTAGGGTCTAGAGGGTTTTGAGGTTAAATATACATACGTGGAGAATAAAGCCTTGCATTCATACAGAGCCTGAAGAAATTTAGACATATGCTGTCCAACAACAAGGTTCACCTCATGGTTCCACATCTTAGCATCAAAGATTTCTTGACCAACCGTGATCTGAATGAAAAGAGAGCGGGATGGATCACTAAAGTAATGGAATATGACGTGGATATCAAAACCACCAAGCTGGTAAGAAGACAAGGCCTGTGTGAACACCTTGCTATAGACATTAAAGAGTAGAGAGGACAGTTTGCTCATTCATGATGAAGCCACATCAGAAGAACCAATAGTCATGAAGGATTGGACATCAGACATGAGGCATTTCCTTCTCACTAGTGAATGCCCACAGGGCCTTGATATGACCAAGAGGAGACATTTAAGACTCTAATCTCTCCCTTATGTCCTGATAGATGGAGGGCTTTTTAGAAGGGATTTATTAGGAGTACATTTAAGATGCATAGACCCAGGTCAGATTGACAGGGTGCTGTTCGAGTTCCATGATGGGCCAGCTGGTGGTCACTTTGCTCCTAAGCCTACAACTGCAAGAATAATGAGAGCTGGTTACTTTTGGCCCACTTTATTCAGAGATACCCATGCCTAGGTATGAAAGTGCCAGAAGTGTGCACTCTTTGATGGAAAACAATGGCTAGCTGCAATGCCTTTACAGCCTATTTAGATGGAGCAACCATTCATGTAATGGGGCCTAGACTTCATAGGGATGATCACTCCTCCCTCCAGTGTTGGCCACAAATGGGTTTTGACTGCCATAGACTACTTCACAAGATGGATAGAGGCTGTTGCTTTGAAGGAAGCCAATGAAAGTGTAGTTTTGGACTTTTATGAAGACCTGGTGACAAGGTTTGGAGTCCCAGCTACCATCATATCAGACAACGCACTGGCCTCCTTAGAGACCAGAATGAGTGAATCAGCATTGAGATACAGCATCTATCTCAACACTTCTTCCAACTACTATCCACAAGGGAATGGGTTGGCTGAGTCCACCAATAATAATCTGATCAGGATTATCAAAAGAACAATGGAAGAGAATTAGAGAACTTGGCATGCCAAGTTGAAACAACCCTGTGGGCTAATAGAGTCACTCCAAAGAGGGAAATTGGCAATTCACCATACACGCTCGTGTATGGAAGGGAAGCTAGACTTCTTATTTCACTTGAATTGCCAGCCTTGGACCTTGCTCACCAGCTGTAATTAGAAGAAGGCAACAACATGGAGGTTAGGCTGTGTGAATTGATGGAACTTCAAGAAACAAGGGACCAAGCTATGGCTTCTATGACTAGTCGCCAACAGTAGACGAAGAAGCACTTCGACAAGAGATCCTCATCAAAAGGTTTCTTTGAAAGAGACATCATCTTGAAATGGAATGAGGACTAAGCTAAGCTTGGAAAGCATACAAAGTTTGATGCCCTATGGAGTGGTCCATATGTCATCACTCAGTGAAAATAGCACAATGCGTTCTAACTCTCCAGGTTGGATGGTGAAGAACTATGTATCCCAGTTAATGGGATACATCTTAAGCATTATCACTGAGCCTTCTCTCATCATGTACATATTTTCCTTGTTTTTTTCCTATTTTCCTTAAGTGCTTTTGCACATGTTAGTAGTTTTCTTAATCTTGTGTGTGTTTCGTTTCCTTTTGGGGTAAAACCTTTGTGATTGATTCTTGGATATCTCAAGGTTGTTGCTAACTTTTCAAGCTGCTTTCTGACTCCATGCCCAATGGAATTTGAGGCTACTGGTTTCTAAGCATAGCAGACATGCTTCCCTTGGGAATCACCATTTTGTTGATCATTTTGGCCCTGCAAGCCAAAATCGGTCTCCTTCCTTCCCTAGAATTTTGAACCCTCAGTCTAGTCATATACCCACCTTCTGCAAAATATCTTTTTTTCTTTGCAATAAGACCTGTTCTATAAAGCATTGAAGGATCTAAAGACCTGTAGGTTTCAGTTTAGTATGGGGCTTTTCGCTTTGTGTAATTGCCTTAGACAAACTTTCAGCAAGGGGATGGGCCAGCAAGAACCTGAGTCTCTTACAGAGCTTCAAAGGGCAAATACCCTTGCGGAGGGCAGGCAGGTGCCGAATGGGGATATTTGATGGGATCCAAGTAGCCTTGCGGAGGGCAGGGAACCCTTACGGAGGAATCAAAAGACAAGGCAAAAAGGGTGAGTTTTCCTTCAGAAAAGGCAAAGACAAAAAGTTGAATTTCTTTGGGCAAAATGCCTGAAGGAATTCCTTCGGACATTTTGTTTGAAGAAATTCACAAGGCAAGGGGCCAAACAATGAATTCTTTCAGAAGAAAATCCCACGGCAAAATGAACAAGGCAAATTCTTTCGGACAAAAAGTCCAAAGGAATTCCTTCAGACTTTTCCCTGAAAGAATTCGCCCAAAAAAAGGGCCAAACATTGAAGAGAACATTTCCTTTGGATAGTTTGTCTGAAGGATTTGAGGACCAAGGCCGCTCGAAGTACCCCAAAGGGTAGGTGCCCTTGCGGGGGGCTCTCGACAATCGTGAAAGGGACACCTTCCCTTTGGGACGGTTAAAAGACAAAGGCCCAGACAAAAAGAAAAGGCCGAAGGAAGGAAAGTTGAAGGAATTGACCAAGGGGTGATGGGCCCGAAGACGTCAACATCCAACATAGCGAACTAGCCATTCAGGTTCAAATGTCTAGTGACGCCCCCGTAGATGTCAAATTTAGGGCAATAGAATAGCTGTTGGCTTTCAAATGGCGACGGGCGCGTGAACATCAACTTTACAGCAATGAAATAGCCATTGATCTTTAAATGATTGAGTGTGAACCCAAAGGAATTCAAAGGCCTTATTCGTGAAGGAATTTAAAGGCCTTAGGGCCAAAAGGAAGAGCCTGCTAAGAAAAGAACCTAAGGAGCCAGCCAAGGATTGATAGAAGATAGCCCTAGGGGGCTCAAATTGCCAGAAGGAGCCAAGAGATGACAAAAGACAAAACCAGGAAAAGACAAAGCTAGAAAAAGAAGAGTCAAGAATGAACTCAGTGACCCGCTAAGAAAGGAGCCCAAAGAGCCAAGCACAGAAACAAACAAAATATTCCAAGTGGCAAAAGAAGGTGTTGGCACAAGGAGTTATTCCAGTAGTTGAAACAGTCTCTGCCAGGTGGTCATCAAGGAGAACAAATAGTGAATGATGCGACCTATTTTTCCTCATTTTGCATTAATGGTCAGACAACTGCATGAATGTCTTGAAGAAGGGGTCTTGTTTGCAGACAAACAATGCGGCCCATGTTCACACATGACATTTAATATATTTTAAATGCCTAAAGTCAAAAATGGAGCCAACACAACATTCTCTTTCAATGGCTTCCTCTTCCCAATGCTCTCAACGCACATGGGCCACTTGTAAAAGGGCGCCATTGCTTCTTCTCTCTCTATATATATTGTAAACTCTCATTTTGAGAAGCATCTATCTCTCATTTTTGTATGGCACAGCCCTACCAAATTTTCACTTTGAATCAATAAAAAACATTTTTTACCTCTATTTGGTTGGATATATCTCTGAGTGTGCCTGAGTATCAACCTTGTGTTCAGTCATTGTTTCATAATGCTTTCACAGGTTTGATACCAACATACCTAGTGTAGACAAAGCACCATTTGTGCAGGTAACAAGGAGAGCTGTATCTAGAGTGTAGAGGCAAAAGAAGGTTACCAAGCAGTGTGTTTTCCTACAACGCCTATGGTATGTTTAGTTTTTGCGTGTATCTTCATTAAACCTCCCTGTTAAGCTCTCTGCAGTCTAGTCCTTTTATCAGATAAAGTGTATGTATGTGCTCTTATGTTTGAAGTGTGAGAAAATGAGTGGATCAAACTTTTTTGGTGCATCAACGTATTAATCTAGGCTCTGATTTCAGTAATCCTTCTCTCTTTTCAACCCCCCTTTTATATATACATAGTAGCAATAATACTGGAATAACTCAAAGATGCATCGAAGGGAGCTAGCCCTTATCTAAAGATTCTCCCCTCAATTTTGCCAGACCCAAAAGCAAGAGAGGAGTCTCCATTGTGCCGCGTGGAAGATAGAAGCCCAACCTTCTGTCAAGGGTGCAATCCACAGTGTCAACAATTTCTATTTCACTTAAGAGGTGGGTTTATAGGTCTCAGGCACTTAAGGCTTAAAGTGAAATTAAGAGTATCTTTTAATATTTTAAAAAAGAAAGGTAACTCTTCCCTCTAATTTTAGGTGTTACACTCGGAGGAGTGGTAAATAAAGGCAAGTAAGGATTCATTTGAAGGGTATGTTGAATATTGATTTGGAAAATTGAATCAAGTATGTCAAGCTTGGTTTCCACCTCTTGAGGATAAAAAGCTTGAAGAAAGGTCATAGGTTTGGGGATGAAAACCTTTATTCCTTCTATTTGGGCAACTCTATTTAAGAGTTGTAAGTGATATTCAAATTGCATGTGTTCATGTAAGTGTATCCACAAAGGTGTTTTGAAACATCACCTACTTTTGGAAATTTGAGTGAACCTAGGTTTGAGGAGAAAAATTCTGAAAACTAGAGTTTTAAAATTTTTAGAGCAAGTGTTGGTGGCCTTCCCATGGAAGGAAAATTTTGATATTGTTTTTAGTTGATAGTTACTGATTTTGTGGTTAGTTTAAGCTCTTATTTGCATCATAATTCCAAGTATTGAGAGAGTTGTGAATTTTTAAAGTTTCAGCCTGTTTGTAGGAAATAATAATTATTGTGGACAACGAATTGTATGGGAAAGGCTGATATGTAGGTTTCTATCTTGGGCGATTTGTGTTGGAGTGATTTTGCAGGGTTTTTAGGGTCATTCAATGCCCTAAAATATTCAAAAATTATTTTCACAATTTTGGCACTTGGGCAAATTATTTAACAAGCTCTGGAAGGTGATTGGGTGAGAGAAAACCAAGAGAATTTTCAGATTTGTTTCTTCTATTTTACTGAGGTGTGGCGAACTACTTGGAGATTATTTTGAGGCATTTAAGAGTTAGAAAGTATAATTGTACCTTCAAGAAAAATTCAAAATATTTTTGTCAGGTATTTTCAACTATTCATCAAATTATTTGACTCCAAAAAAGGTACTCAATTCTCTAAATAATTTTTAGGTTCTTGTGGATTTATTTGGATGATCTTTATCTTGAATATCATACATTTTTCTAGATAGGGTTTGGTTGGTTATATATTTTTAGGTTTTAGTTTGGTGTTTTGATTGGCTAGGGTTGTTGGAAAACCCTCTTTTTTGGTTGTCATCCCAATTTAGGGACATTACAAGAGAGTAAGATGCAAGAACAAGCATCTTGGTGGAGGTGGTAGGATGAAGGTGGGTTTCAACCCACAAGAGGATGGAGAGAAAAGAGGATCAACCTTGGTGGAGGATGACGGACTATGGAAGTCTAATACCAAAAAGGAAGGATATTATGGTGGATCTAATCCCTCAAAGGAAAGAGACTGGTGGGTCTAATCCCAGAAAAATGGAAATAAAGAGCAGAGGAGAAAAATAAGAGTAAAGGTAAGAAAAAAAGAAAGGATTTAAAACAACCAAGGAGTTGGAAATGGAAGAATAAGCCCAACAATCAACTAAAGTACTGGTGTGTTGGAAGGGAATACCATGGTCATTATGATTCATGGTCAAAAGAATGGTTTTGCCATTCATTCCATTTATGTGAGTAGGATCTCACATTTTTAAACCTCGAGTGTCTCATGTAGGAGCATCCAAAGGTTCACGTAATCTTGCATGAACTAAAAATAGAGTGGTGTGTGTTAATTTAGGTTTTTGTGTTTGTGGTCTTGTTGGAGTGAGCTTGTTAGCTTTCAAGAATGATGTTGCAAAAGTATTCCTTTGCCAAAGGAAAAGTGTAGAGATATTTTATTTGCTTCGGTTAGTCTGCATGGATTATTAAGTCACATACATTGGTCAGAATGGTTATTCAATGTAGTGAATAATTGGGTGGTGAAATTTGGTGGTCATAGTACTTGACAAGTATAAGCATTGTGTTAAAGTTCAGCTAATTTGGAGCTATAGCTATAATTTATTATCTATTTTTGTTAGTCTGTGTCATATGTTTAATCTGCGACACTTGGCAAAAGGTTTCTCTACCACTAGAGAAAATTGGATTGCCAAATTTGCTAAGATGATATAAAATGTAGGGTACAAGTTGTGTTTCAAATTTCAATCAATTGGATAATTATCAGTAAAGTTATGATAGTTTTGGTAACTATCGTTCAGCTTGAAAATGCCACTTGAGCACCTGGGAGTCAGAAGTTTGGTTCTTTACTGCAGTAGCAACTAGAAAACTAAGATTTTTAGAGGTGATTTATGTTTTAATATTCTTCCTACATTCCAAGTTTCATGGTGTGAAATGGTACAATAATAATGTTTGACAGTTACGTGCGACTATCTTTGCTTTATGACATGTGGATGGAGCTGTTACTAACAGTTTGGCATTTAATCCCAAAAATTGAATGCTATCAAACAAATGTACATTGTGTTGAGGTCAGGGAATTTGAAGAGAGACCCCATGAAGCTTGGGATGTCAAGAGGATACAATATTTAGTGAAGAAAGTCAAGTTTGGAAATAGAGACGAGTTGTGAAGGGGCAAAACTCTCCAAGAACAGAATAGAGTTGTATCAATCTAGGAGGGATTGTATGCAAGTCTAGAAATCTTTTTTGTAATGGAGTAAGCCTATCAAGGCAAGTGTGTCTTTGAGTGTGTATTTCATTGTAATGCTTTTAATATGAATTCAATGCATCTGATATGTTGACTGAGTCAAGTCTGAGTGTTGAATGTGTGTCCATGGGAGAGTGATTAACCTAGCAACACAAAGATAAAGGCAGTCCTTAAGTGGAACCCCTTTCTTGTGCTTGCATCATTTACCTTCTCTTTGTTCATTAATATCATTAGCCATCACATTTGAACATACTCTTTATTATTTTGCTCACTCTATCTCTCACTTATATATATATTTTATACTCTTTTTTCTCAGACTTTAGACCGCATATACTCTCAACACATATTCTCATATATCGCACCTCTTGAAAATTACCATATTGTGGTATGTGTACAACCTTCATGCATTACAATATCAAAGGACATGTCTACTCTTCATATAGGTGTACATGATGTGCCAAGAAGCGTCATATGATTTTGCACACGTCCAGAGAGAAAACTCCTATGTTTTGTCTAACACAAAAACCCCCAAAAGCATGAGAATTCACCCCCAAACCAAGTCGCCACTCCCCAAGAGCAAGTTTCCAGCCTAAAAATGACCAAATGGTGTGTAAAACACCTTTGTAGGAATAGATGACTCTAATGGTAACCTCGGAATAAAGCTACCTCAAATAAGGAAGAGGGTTTTCACCCCCTAAATTGCTTGAAGAGTTTTGTCTTCAAGGCAAATGGCTTAGCATTTCCATTCTAATAGACTAATTTTAAATATCCAAATCATAACATAACCTATATAAATGATTTATCTTTTACTTTTATAGCCCTCCAAGTGTGGTGCCCAAAAGAGGAAGGGAGGGTAACTTAAATAATTTAAAAGGCCTTTTCTTATGATCTTTTCTTAAAATTGCTTAAGTCTTCATGACCCTTAAATGTCCCCTCTTTAAGTGAAATAAGAAATATAAAGTAACTTCCCAAAAAGGTACTCTTTTACAAATATTCAATCAAAGCATTCAATACTCTTTTCCCTTTATGCTTGTCCCTTAGCCCCCGAAAATAAGTTAAGGCTAAGGGTCTTCCAAGATGTCCCTATCAAAAGAGGGACATGACAAGTTGAACACATAAGCTCCAACCTGAAAATAAGATTTTGGTTTTCAAAGATGAATAATGAATAATGACTCTTTTGAGCCCAACTCCTTTTATAACTTCATTTTTTTAATTTTACCCTAAAAGTATTTAAAAATACTTTTAATAAAATATTACTTTTCATCCACTTAATAATAATTACTTTTTGGCCCTCTTTAATAATAATAATAATACATAAGTGTCATTTTTATGTTATAAAATAAAAGTGACTTACAACAACTTAAATTATTATTTACTTTTTGGCACGCATGATAATAATAATGTCCCTTTTCCATGTTATAGAATAAAGTAACTTAGGACGACCTAAAATATTATTATTAATTACTTCCATAATTAAATATTTCAAAAAGGGAACATGACACTAACTCAATCAGGATCTAGTTAGTTTTGTTTTGGCCCCAATTTTTACAACTATATTGGCCATGGACAATGCAGTTCTTTTTCCTACATGTGTCCCTTTCAAACTATATTAGTCCTGCTTAATATAGTTGTGTGCCCTTCTGTTATTATATTGGTATGACTGACATAGTACTATTTTTGTTTGGATTATTATACTATATCAATCCAAATTGAGTCCGTCAACGTATTAGATAGGTCACTTTTAGGAGTTGGATCCATAAATATAGGGCTCCTAGATCTCATTTCTAGAATACAAACCATTTTTCTCTACTTGTGCATGAAAAGCTTCCCTTTGTAGAAGAAGAGGAATTGGAGTATAGGAGCTTGTTCTTGTGGAGATCTAGTCTTGCTCAAGGTCTTTGAATTTCAATATAAGGAAGTTGAACCAGAGAGTTACACCTTAGTATTTGGTCTTCCACCTTGCCATTTGAATCTTCATCTACAACATCTCTCATAAAGTGCCACTTGAGCCAAAAAGGAGACTGATGCGCTGACAAGTTGACCCAAGGTAAGTATCCCTATCTCTAAACTCTTTCTTTTATTTCTTTTATATGCATATACTATATTAGTATGTTGTGTTCTTCTCCTTTCTTATCTTATCTTATGTTATATTTGCATGCCAATATATCCTTAGTTAGATGCCTCTTGGTTATAACCCTTAGTTTAGATGCCTCTTGGTTACAAACCTTAGTTTAGATACCTCTTGGTCACCACCTAATGGAATTTATCTATCTTAAGTCTACGTCTTTTACATCTTGGATCTAGATTGTCTTTGCTCGTTAGTTCCTTGCAAATGCTTCCTAATTATATCCTTGATCCCCCATGTACAATTAGCTCTTGCTTATAGCCTCTGCTCTGCTTTGTGGTGCGTCCAATTGTATGTATGTTGGATCTAGTATGGTCTTCTCCCTTTTCTTGTATTAGAGATTATTTACATTATTGATTGTATTTTCCCATAATACATACGTGATGTTGGATGTTGGAATTATTCCTCATTGTCAGAGTGCATATTCGTATCTAGTGGTGATAGTATGTAAGAAGGATGACAATTGCCTGAACTACAAAGACCTAAATAAGTTAATTGTCAAAGATAAGTTTCCCATTTATGTGATTGATGATTTTATAGATGAGTTATATGGAGTCCCCCCCTTCACCTTAAAAAACTAGATCTTAATTTTGGGTATCATCAAATTAGAATCATGGAGGACATTCCCAAAACAATGTTCAGAACACTTGAGGGCCACCAAGAGTTTTTGGTTATGCCTTTTGGTTTTCAAAGTTTGTTGAAATGTATATTATAGCCTTTTTTGAGGAAGTTTGTCTTGGTGTTCTTTGATTATATACTAATATACAACAAAACATGGGAAGATCATCTGTAACATGTTGATTAAGTTTTACAAATTCTCAAGCAAAATCAACTTTATGTGAAGCCTTCTAAGTGTGTTTTTGGAGTCAAGGAGGTGGAGTACTTGGTTCACAGTGTCTTTCATGAAGGAATCAAGGTGGATTCTAGCAATATCAAGGCCATGGTGAAGTGGAAAGTGTCTAAAATCCTTAAGAACTCATGAGGATTCTTTGGACTTACAAGATGCTACTGTAGGTTTTCCAAACAATTATGGTAGCATAGGAACACCACTCACAACTTTATTGAAAATGAATTACTTCCATTGGAGTGAAGCAACAATTAGAGCATTTGATAAACTTAAGGGGGATGTGTGAAATACTCTAGCTCTATCCACTCCTAATTTCACCAAAACTTTCTTTGTGGAGTGTGATGATTGGGGCATGGAATGGGGCCAATTATCATGTAGGAAGGCAGTCCCATTGCTTTTTATAGTTTCCAACTCAAAGGTAAGAATTTACTCAAGCCCATTTATGAGAAGGACAAGTTAGATATTCTTCACATGGTCAAGTAATGGAGGACTTATTTAATGGGAAGACACTTCAAAGTGAAAAGGAATTGTGACAGCTTGGACCCTAAAGTACTTCTTTGAATATAGGCTATCATTTGAGGAGCAACACAAAATGGGTTAATAAGATGTTGAGATATGAATTCAAAATCATCTACAAGAAAGGGAAGGAGAAGCTTGTGGTAGATGCATTTTCTATAAGGGATGAAAACATATAACCATTGTTGTGCGTCATGTCCATACTGCAGGCAGATTGGATGGATGAAGCTAGATCGGAATGACAATTCTATAGCTAAATGATACTTCAAAGATTATAGTGACCATGATCCCATATTTACAATTAATTTTTAGATTGATTTATTCTCTTGTTTGGGTACTCAGTTGGCCCATAGCTCTTCATATCACCCCTAATGTGATGGATAAATTGGGGTGATCAACAAATGCTTCAAGGGTTATCTACATTGTTTTACTTCTAATAAGCCGTCTCAATGAGTTAATAGGATGCCACTAGCATAATGGTGATATATCACTGCTTCCAAAATGTCCCCATTTATGGTATTGTATGGTACAACCCACCATCCATCATATTATCCTTGAAAGGGAAACCACGAGTTTGTGCATTAGAAGAGCATATTAAGAACCAATAGGGGTACTTTCTAGTCTCAAAAAGAACTTGACCATGGCACAAAATGAAAAGAAACAATAGGCTGACCAACACAAGAGTGAAAGGATTTTTGAAGTGAGAGATTGTGTTTTTCTTAGATTGCACCCATATAAGCAAATGTCCTTGAATCGACAAAAGAAGGATAAAAAACTTTCATCTAAGTATTATGGGTTTCACCAGATCTTGGAGAAGATTGGTAGTCTTGCATACAAATTGAAGTTACCTAAGTCAACAAAAGTACACCTAGTCTTTCATTTCTCCTATATGAATAAATTCATTGGCTAGATGATTCTAGCCCAAACAAAGCTACCAGAGCTTGATGAAGTGGGAAGAATCATCTTAGAACCTAAAACATTTTTCCAAACACGCATAGAGAGGTTGCAAACTAGGGTGATCATAGAGTATCTTATCAAGTGGAAGAACATACCTAGAGAATATGTGACATGGGAAGATGATGATTTCATACAAAAGCATCCACATATAATTAAAGTTGAGGAAAACACTTATTTGAAGGAGGGTCATGCTATGCCCTTAGTCTATTGGGTGTCTTAGGATATGTGTGGCCGACCTATTGCACACATTACCTTTGACTTAGTCATTTGATAATTTCTATATTACATATGGGTAGTAGTAGTTAGCTTAATTGGATTATGGAGTCCCCATAGTTTAATAATGATATATATAGGAGGAAGTGTTTAGTATTGAACCATCATATTACGAATTATGTTCTTGTTGACCAATTTTTGGTCCTGTAGGCCAAAATTGGGCACCCCCTCCTTTCTTATTGAAAGAGTCATTCAATCCATGTTATGGCTAGTTCATTCCTCAGCTGCCTTGCAAAATTTTTTTATCTGTTTGACCATTTCCCATGAAAAAACCATGTGTTTTCCTCTTTTGCTTGCCAAGTGCATTTTGGGTTTGACGGGTGACTTGTAAAAAAATTCTTACGTAAAGCCACTTGTAAACCTCGATTTGGTCTTGGATGCTTTGAAAGACAAGTGAATTACTTTAGAGGGCTTTTCATCAGCAAAATGGACCAAGTGGAAAAGCCAAAGGGTCATTTGCAGGATTCTTGAAGGGTATGTACCCTTGCGGAGGGCACTTAGGCGGCAAACCGGACCTTCACAATTCTTTCGAAAGGCAACTTTGGAGGCCAAGGAGCCTTTACGAGGGGCAAGCAATGAACAAAGCGGATCTTTTCAAAAGTCTGAAGGGTAACTTTGGGCTCGAATTGCCCTTGCAGAGGGCAGTCGGTTGGAGCAAAGGGGCAAGACAGAAAGCTTGAAAGGAACTTGCCCTTCAGGAAAAAGTGACAAGCCCAAAAGAGAATTCCTTTAGACTTTTTGTCCAAAGGAAAACCAAGGAAGAAAAACCAAAGGGGAAATTCTTCGAAAAAAATGTCTGAAGGAATTCCTTTGGACATTTTGTCCGAAGAAATTCGACAGTCACAAAAAGTCCAAAAAAATTTGAAAGATCAAAAGTCCGAAGGGTAGGTGTCCTTGTGGGGGGCACTTGGTTATGAAAGTGGACCATTTCCATTTTTTTGAAGGGTCACTGTCTTATGAAAGTGGACCATTGCAGCTTTTTTGAAGGTATTTTTCTAAAGGCAAGGGTCATTTTTGAATGCCAAAGAGGACCATTTCAATCTTTCCAAAGGGTCACTTTCCTTCAGAGAAGCTCATTTGCAAAAATGCCAAAGGAATTGTCCTAGTGGGTGATGGGCTCGTGAACGTCAATTTCAAGGTGATAAGCTAGCCGTTGGGATTCAAATGTCTGATGATGGGCTTGTGAACGTCAATTTCAGAAAAGTAAGCTAGCTATTGGAAAAAATCAAATGTCCAAAGGAACTCAGAAAATGAAGCTCGAAGACCTACCAAAGGAAAGTCAAAAGTGACAAGCCCAAAGGAGATTTTATTCAAACCCTTCAGACATTTTGTCCAAAGGAATTCAAACCTGAGAGCTCGAAGAACGAATGAGTGAACAAGCAAAGAAAGGAGCCTGGGAGAGAATAATAAGCGCCGAGAGCCCGAATTGTTAAGACAAGAGGGAAATAGCAAAGTAAGGGAAAATAAGGTGGGTAACCCAGAACGCGGCCACGTGCACATAAAACAAAAGCTCAAAATGCTTCAGGTGGCATAACAAGTCAAAGCATAGACCCAAAGATGAACTAGACCAAGGCAGGTGTCGTCAGCAAGAAGAGTAAATGCACTTAGGTGAAATAGTCTCCACCGAAAACCAATAAAAAGATTGGTTTTCGAACTATAGAAGAGAGTAGCCTATGTTTTTTTGTTTTGTCATTAATGAATAGCCAGTTACGCTCAACATTGAAGAGAGCATGGCCTAGTCAACACAACTTGGGGATGGCTTGGTTAGTTACTAGAAGTATTCCATGCTTTTGCAGGCCCAAGACAGCATGGGCAGCGACTTGGACACCTACAACATGCCTCTCCCATATGCAATTACAAGGAGACGACAAGGGCATGGGCTTGTGGTCACTACAGGAGTGTTTAATATAGCATGGGTTTCCATCCCTTGACTAGTCAATTTTCTATTTTTAATCTTTCTATATATATTTGTAACTTCTCATTTTGAGGAGGATCTCTCAACATTGTATGGTGAAGCCCTGAAGAAATTTACCTTGAATCAAAAGAAGCATTTTACCTCCATTTGAGCTTGCACTTTTGCATATGTCTATGGTCTTATCTTATGTTCAGTCATTTCCTTTAATGCTTTCATAAGTTCATACCAACATATCTAGTGTATTGTGAGTTCTTTGCAGGTCAACAAGAAGTGTCCAGCTCAGAGTATAGGTGCATGTGAACAGACTGTCCAATAGTGTGTCTTAGAACACCTTTGGTAGTTTCTTCTTCCCTATATCTTCATAGGATCCCTTGTTGAAACATTGATGCAGGAAAGGTTCTCATTCGAATGAAGTGTATGTTTGATTCTCTCTGGTGTAAAGTGTAGGTCAAGGCTGAGTAGACCAACCGGTTTGGTGCATCACCGCATTAGTTAGGTTTTATTTTTTAGTATCTCTCTCTCTTTTCACCCCCCCATTGTTAGCATTGGGAAATATAGATCCTCCAAATGCATCAAGGGGAGCTATCCCCTAATCTAGAGATTCATCCTTCAAGTTTACCACCCATAGCAAAAGGAATGTCTCCATTGTGCCGCATGGATGAAGAGAGGTGAGCCTCCCTTCTAAGGGTGCAATCCACAACATCAATAGTTTTTGGCACACCCAGTGGGACCAATTTCTGAGTCCTACAAGTTTTAGGATTGGTGTTAGTCCTGATATTATTAAAAAATCCAAAAGGAGCTATAATTCAGCATTTGGTGACTCCATTCAGGAACTCAGTCTCTAGTTAATGATCAGCCTGGCATCCCATGCCAAATGTCACTACAAGATCTTCTTCTAGGGGTGTCCCTTTTGAATTTATTGAGTTGCCTTTGAACTCAACAAAAAGGCTGAGGTTTGCAAATACTCACCCTTACGTAGCAAGCCACTTTCCCAAACCAGCCATAAAACACACCTACTCAAGGAGACCCCGGTTGAATCCTTTCACATCCATGGCTTTCCCTTTTGTGGCCTTCAATTGTTAGAGTCCCTTGAACCTTCTGCAGTATGACCCAATTCTAAGGACAACTCTCAAAAGTGTTCCTCCCTTTAGTGGAAAGGGCCCAATCACTGCTGTCAAGCAGATCAAAAAAATAGCCAACCTCTGCAAAATTCATAATATCACTGAAGAAAATGTAGCCATCAGATTGCTAGCCTTGTCCTTCAAAGGGAAAGTTTTGGACTGGTATGGGACCTTACCTGTGAACTCAGTTGGCTCATGGAATTAGTTAGGGACCTTCTTGACAAATAGGTTTGGGGAAAAAAGTGACCATTTGTCTCTAGCTGAGCAATTGACCATCATGAAGAGATCCCCACATGAATTTTTTGCAAGATTTTAACACTAGGTTCCAAAAGACTTGAGACAGAATCCCAATTCTTGTGAGGCCAACCCCAAGCTATGCTTTTCTTTACTACTTGAAGGCCCTAAATAGTGACATTATTGTCATGATACAGTCCATGGGTGGACATATTCTGTCTGTTGCTTATGAGATAGCCATAGCTGCTAAAAATTGCCTTGTTCAAGCAGGAAAGATAGCTCCTAAACCTCATGTCACTCTTTCCTAATTTACAGCCCTCAGTCCAGCCTGTTGTGCCCACTCTAGCTCCTCTGCCTAATCAAGGGAGGCCAACTTCTACCCTACAAATATCTTCACAAAGTTAAGAGCCTGCTACAGAGTGTTACCGAGTTAGTTGCCCTCAAGAGACGACAAGCTTAGAGTTATAGGCCAAATCAAGGCTACCGGCAGTTTGGGCAGACAAATAGACCTCCCTTCCATAATTATAATCAAAGACAGGGTCAAATTACACAAGTCAAGCCTTATCAGAGCTATAAACCAAATGCCCCTTCATCTTCCAAGGCTCTTGTCCCCACTCAAAATAATTTGGTGCAGGAGCAGTGCAATTATCCACCCTTGGGGCATGGCCAAGAGTAGGTTGTTTATGCCAATGAGCTACCAAATCAAAGCATGACTGCACAAGGTGATCAGGCAGCCCAATTCTCAAATTTTGAGATATCAACACAGCTTGGGATGGACAACAAGTAGGCTCAATCTGATTATACTCTTATGAATCACTTGGAAGGAGAGTTCTACGTAGTCAACTATGTGAGGAGCATAAGTGACCAGAATGATTGTGTTGCAACCAACACCAGGTCCAAAAGGAGAGCTATGGATGAAGCTCAAACAACCACTCAAGCACCTACAACATCTCCTTCACCACAAGCAAATCAAAAGTTCCCCAATTACAGACTGTTAGTTGCAGCTTCAACTCCTCAGATTTCACCACAGGTTACGAATGTCCCCAAGGAGAGCTCCAAAGGGGGCAATACTTCAATCAATATAGTGGACCAAATGAAGAAGTTGCACATGAACATCTCATTGTGGGATTCTTTAGCACTGCCAGGACAAAAAGATATAATCCAAAAGGAATTGCACGGGCTAGGTAAGCAAGTTGTCCCAACAAGAAATGATAATGTGTTGATAGTAAATGGGGCTCCTCCCATGGGAGGTCAAGCAAAGAAGGATGAGAAGGTCCATTCCTTCTATTTGTCCTTGATTATTGGTGATTTTTTGGTCCACAATTGCATCATTGATAGTGGAGCAAGCACCTTAGTTATGCCCAAATGAATAGCTGATACACTAAGCCTCAAGTATGAGAAAATGACCAAAGGAGTTCTACAATTGGATGGATCACCAGCTAATATTTTGGGAGTGGTAAGAGGCTTGAATCTGACTCTCCATGCCTATCTGACCTTCTCAATTCCCCATGATGTGGTAGTGGCAAATGTTCCTCCTTACTTCGCTCTTTGCTTATCAAGGGATTTCACATCCTAGATACTGTTGACATTGTGGATTGCACCCTTGATAGAATGCTGAGCTTTTATCTTCCACACGGCACAATGGAGACTCCTCTCTTACTTGAGGGTCTGGCAAAACTGAGGGGAGAATCTCTAGATAAGGGCTAGCTCCCTTTGATGCATCTCTGAGTTATTCCAGTACTATTGCAAATATATATAATGGGGGGGTTGAAAAGAGAAAGATTACTGAAAATAGAACCTAAACTAAAGCAGTGATACACCAAAATGGTTGATCTAATTAGCTTTGACATACACTTTACACTAAGAAAAACTTGATATACACTTCATTTGATACGAGAAACTCTTTTGCATCAGTGAGCTAGAGGTTCTCTGGAGATATAGGGAGGAAGAACTACCAGAGGTGTTCTAAGACACACTATGGTAGCCTATTCACATGCGCCTATACTCTACTGTGGACACTTTTGGCTGACCTGCAAAAGAAGAACTCACAATACACTAGACATGCTGGAATCATTCTATGAAAGCATGAAAGAAAATGACTTAACACAAGACAAAACCATAGACATGTAAAAGTGCAAACTCAAAATGGAGGTAAAAATGCTATGTCTTGATTCAAGGTAAAATCTTGTAGGGCTTCACCATAAAAGCTGAGAGATATCTTCTCAAATGAAAGATTACAATATATATATATAGAGCCAGAGGAAGCAATGGCACCCCCTTCTTACAAGTGGCCCATGCTGCATTGAAAACATTGAGAAGAGGAAGTCACTGAAAGAACATGCTGTGTCAGTTGCCAGTCTTGACTTTGGCATTCAAACATTATTGTGAAAGCATGGGCAACACCCCTTTGTCTGCAAAAAAGACCGTTTCTTAAAGACATTCACGTGGTTGTCTACTCATCAATGCAATGTGTGGAAAAATAGGCCACGCCTTCACTGTTCATGCTCCTTGATGACCACTTGGTGGAGACTATTTCAACTGCTAGAATAACTCCTTGTGATGACACCTTCTTTTGCCACCTGGACTATTTTGTCTGCTTCTACACTTGGCTTTTGTCCTTTCCCAGCTTTTGTCTTTTCTTGGCTCTCTCGGCCCTCAAGGCTATCTTCTATCAATCCTTGGCTCTTTGGGCTCCTTTCTCAGCAGTCTCTTCCTTTTGGCCTTAAGTCTTTTGAATTCCCTCAGGCTCGTGCTTATGAATTTTTTTGGCGTCTTCTAACTCATTTCCATGCGCGGCCCCGTCTTTAAATATATGAGAATCAACAGATATTCCATTTCCCTAAATTTGACATCCACGAGGATGTCACCAGATGTTTGAACCCCAATGGCTAGTTTGCGATGCTAAATTTGATGTCTTCGGGCCCATCACCCCTTTGTAATTCCTTCGGCTTCACTTCCCTTCGACTTTCTTTTCTTTGGCTTTATTTTTGGCTAAATTTCTTCGGACAAAATGTCCGAAGGAATTTCTTCAGACTTTTGTCCAAAAGAATTTTCCCGAACCATTTTGCTACGGATTTCTTTCCGAAGGTTTTCTTCCATTTGGTTTTTTGCCGTCCGAATTTCTTCAAACAAAATGTCTGAAGGAATTCCTTCGGGCATTTTGTTCGAATTAATTCATCCTTGCTCTTCACGGATTTTATTTGTACAAAAAGTCTGAAGAAATCCTTTGCGTCTTTTCCTTAAGAATTTCCTTCGGACTTATGTCTGAAGGAATTCTTCATCTTTGGTCTTTCCTTTTGAAGGAAACTTACCCTCCGCAAAGGTACTTTGGGTCTTGAACAACCCCTTTGAAATTGCTGATTTTGTCCTATCACTAACCAAAGTGCCCTCTGAAGAAAATCTGTTGCCCCTTTTACGAATTGTGTAGGCCATTTCAGGCCTTTTAGCCATGACTTTGAACCTTTCGATTGAACTTGAACCATTTTTTGGAGTTCAATGGTTCAACGGTTAAATGGTTCAACACTTTGTGTTCTGCAAGGAGTCATGTCCATTCAATTTTCTTGCTAAAAAACCAGAGTCTCTAGCTATTCAAAGACATCCTCCTAATCCTCCTCCAACTCGGGTTCCATGGCATGGTCATCCTCCTCATCAAAGCAACAAGGAAGTTCATCAAACAAGGGAGGAGAGAGCTCACCATGCTTACTTTCCTCTTGATATTTCTGGAACATCCGCATGTATGCATGACCTGTGTCTTCTCCATTGTTGATGATGTCTTCAAAAGGAGCATCCATGATGATTTCTTCCTCATTGTCATCCATGAGAGCTTCTTGATCATCTGCAAATTGGATCCTCTCTTCTTCACTTGCCTCTTTCAAAATAGGTTCCTCCTTGATGACTTCAAAAATATCATCTTCAGATTCACCAACCTCTTGAAAGGATAAATCTGAAAGCTTGTAGCCCCTTTGCATACTTATTTGAGTCCCAATGCTGCCTTCTCCACCCTTAGCCAGCTCATAGCCTCCTTGAAGAAGAGTGTAACATGCCCCAATGACTTCAAACAAATCATTCAAAACATGATCAAGAAGCTATCCATGCTCCTCCATGACATCTTGCAAAGTGAGAAAAGAGTCAAAGATCATCTCTTCCTCATCAGAGATAGAGGCAAAAGCTTGTGACTTGTCTTCTTGTTCATCAAAGGGGGTACCTATGCTAATCTCTCTCCCCCTTTTTCTCAGCCATTAGTAGAGTTTAGCATAGAAACCCAAAGAATTGAAGTGAAGCACTTGAGGAACTAGCTGTTGACAATTCTTCCACAGGTCAGGATTGTCTCTTGCCATTCGGAAAATTCACGTCTCTAGCCAAAGAAGAAAGAATACATTATTTTTTATTTTTTGAGGGCGTTTACTACAACAAGAATTCCTTTGGACTTTTGTCCGAAAGAATGGTTCATCAAAGAAGGCTTGTTTTCACATAGCTTTGAAAAAGTTCAAAAGATTGTTGCAAAAATTTGGAAGGGACACTCAGGAAATCTGAAGGAATGAGCCTTGTTATAAGTCTATGAAATTGCAAGGGGTGTCTTTGGAAGACAGAAAAGGGTCATTTTCAACAATCTCAAAGGGCACCTAACCTTCGGGAAGGTACACGTCAAATTCAAGAGAATCATTTGCAAAAAAACTGGGTGTCCTACAAAAAGCCCGGGGGCCCTACAACTTTTTTGAAAAGGGCATAGAGGAGAGCCACGAGCCCTTGCGGAGGGCACTTGGTTGGTGCCTAGACCTTTGTGCATTTTCCGAAGGGCATTTTGAAGGTAAAGGCAAATAGAAGAGACAAAGGATTAATTCCTTCAGGCTTTTTATCCGAAGGAATTCCTTCAGACAAAAAAATCAAAGAAATTCAGAGTAATTACAAGGAAGACAAATCCGTGGAATAAAGCCAACAATATAAAGGCAAAGACAAAAGAAAATACCTTCGGGCTTTTTGTTTGAAGGAATTCCTTCGGACAAAAAGTTTGAAGAAATTTGGAGAGGTCCACCAAAAGACAAAAAACCCGACAAAGGAAATGAAGCCAAAGGAAATAAGCCAAGGGCAAGGATGAGAAGCTGAAGGAAATAAATCTGCAGACAGAAAAGTCCACAGCCAGAAATCTAAAAGAATTAAGCCAAGGAGACAATAAGAAATCTGAAAGAAATGAAGGTTTGACTGTGCAAAAAAGGATAGAAAATAGATAATTTGACGGAAAGTTGAAAACAAAATATCCGAGGAAATATAGACCAAATATAGATAAGATAATCCAAAAATAGAATCCCGCTAAAAATAGACAAGACATAGGCAGACATAAGAGAAAATACATGCGAACAAGGGCTATTTTTGGTAGATTGCTAAGTTTTGGTTGACTATTTGTTTTATTCATGGTTTGACTAGTCATTCACATGCATTCAATGGTCAACTCAGCGTTTCAAACGTTCCAACTCGGCTTCCAACGGATCAAGTCAGAGTTCTAAAATTGACATTGGCATTGGATTTCATGCATGATATTATCATCTTAAGCTTTCAAACATTCCAATAGCTCACGTAGAGTTCTAAAATTGACACTGGCATGGATTTCCATGCAAAGAGAGGTGGGTGGTTCAATAAACAAAAGACAAGTTCACTTCCTCAAGCACAAGGAGCTTCATGCAAAGACAAAGGAAAAACATGTTTTATTGAAAGGCAAAGTCAGCCTTGAGTTAATCTAAATTGATCCTTCTCTTCAATTTTTCAACACCAATCTTTGGCTTTTGTAATTCTCTATAAATTGACATTCAACCTTGATTAAAATTATCCCTCTCTTGGCAAGACCAAACTCTGCCATTGGTGAGTTGTGTAACCTCCTCGATCAATAGGACTATACTTTCAGATTTCAAGTGTTGGCATAGTGTATATTCATTCAACAATTTGCATATGTGGTTGATTTCTCTCCCTTCCCAAATTCTGATTCGTACCTAGTTGCTAGCTTATCGTATTATGCAAGTCATGTTAAGTGTTCTTTATGTCTTTTGCTGAAGCTGTAAGTGGATGTTAGGTAGCTGCAAAGTGTCTTGTATCAAACCTCTCTCCATTGTTTTCCCTCATATTTTGGTCATTGGATCGAACCTTCTCACGAAATACTTATGCATAAGTGATTGATTGAAATCGAAGGTCTTCCTTTTTCCTTGTTTGTTCAGTGTTCAAGGTTCCAAGTAGAGTGGATCAATATTTTGGTGTATCACCGTTATTAGGTAGGATTTCCCCTTAAAGTTTCCTTCTCCCTTTTCCATGGTAGTCCATAGCATAGAGTAGAGATCTTCATTGATACATCCTACAAGAACCAGCCTTCTATGGAGGTTCTTCTCACCATTGAGGCACCCACCCTCGTGAGAAGATCCCATTATTTCAACTGGATAGAGGATTGGCCATTTCATGCACGTCTTCGATTCAGGGCGCAGCTCCAAGTTGACAACACTATCATCATGAAAAAGTCTAGAGGTTCAGCCTCACCATAGGACACCCACATCCTGAGGTTATTCCCATGCTTATAGCTGAAAGTGAGAGAGCTTGAAGAACTCTCTCACAAGGGTGCAATTCCAAGTTATAACAACACCAATTTTTACCTAAGTATGAGAAGATAGACTTTCAAGCAGGAAATGGCAAGTCTTTAAAAGACTTCAGACTTTTGGCAGCCCATGACTTAAATGGTTTCATAAGTTGTAGAGTTACAAAGGTCCAAAGTAGTAAGTAACAAGGTGTTAAAGACCCAAAATGGTCTTGAACAGAAGGCTTTAGGTTATTTCATTGGGAAGCCTTCGCGTTTTTCAAAGGAGACAACTTTAGGTTTCCTAGGCAACACAACTTA
This sequence comes from Torreya grandis, assembly GCA_037957365.1. Classification (NCBI taxonomy): domain Eukaryota; kingdom Viridiplantae; phylum Streptophyta; class Pinopsida; order Cupressales; family Taxaceae; genus Torreya; species Torreya grandis. The sequence continues at coordinate 1,225,499 of JARHVA010004731.1, read as the reverse complement.
TTTCACTTCATGAGTAATCAATAATGATAAGTCTGAAGTAAGTAGTGGGGCTTGGAAAGCTCGATTTGGTCTGGATAGTGTATTTTGGATTCTCCAAGGAGCACTACTTAATTACTTCATAAGTTGTGAGCAGTCAAAAACCTGAAATAAGTAATGAGACGTCAAAATCTCGATTTGGTCTTAGAAGTGCTTCTCAGGTTCTCAAAAAGACAAGCCAAGGCAAAATGTCCAAAGTAAACTTAGAAAACCCAAATTACTCTGCATAGAGTAAATTGAGTTTTTCCAAGTACTTTACTGAAAAAGCTTGATAAGTAAAGGATATGAGAAAGTTCAAAGTTGGAGAGATCAAAGAACCCATATTACTCTGCATAGAGTAAATCGAGATTCTTTGAGTGCTTGACTTAAGCTTGGTCCAGCAACACGAGAGTCATGATCAGGTGAATGAAAGGCTACCACATGGCATAAGATGGATCAGAATGGGCCAATTAGCAAAGGACAAGTGGCACAAGGATGACCAATGAGCACGGGAGAGTCTAAACGGTTGGTAGCTAGAAATTTATGAAGGCTCTCATCCTTCAATATGGTTTGCTCCCAACAAACAGACATCCAAACACAACAACATGGGTCGATTTGAACTCCCAGGCATGGAGGCCCACGTCCTTCTTCAGATAGGACATGCAAAAGTGAAATATGCCATGCCGTTTAAATGTAAAGATAAATGTAGTCATGCTAGGAAGAGACATCTAGCTGCCCGCAACATGACTGCTCTCAGCTCCACCAAAAGAGACTTGACTGCGGGAGTGGCTCAAGGAGGTTGTGCAGTGATCCTGGGTGATGCATTTCATGGCAAAGAAGGATGACAGTAGTGGTCATCAACAACTTTTTCTCTCTTTTCACACAACTCTCTCTCTCTCTCTTCTCGTTCTCTATATATATCATGCGACTTGTCTTTGTAATGGTTCCTAGTTTTTAGATGTTTTTAATCTTCCTGGGAGATGGGATGCTCTTAGAGATATCACAAGATATGCTCAGCTAGTTAGGCTCAACCTTGCCAAGCATTTGTAAGAACCACCTCTTATGCAATAAAGAATTTTTCTTTACCTGTCTCTTGCCGTGGACTTGTGTCTGTTGAGCTGCGTACTATGGCATTGTGTGAAGGAGAGTCTTCCTCATCCATGGTCCTTTGTGACCTTGTTTAAAGATTTTTTGATGCTATTTTCAGGTTTGGTTGAGTGTTCTTTTGGCCATTAATGTGAACTTCCAGTGAGTCTTAGAACTACTCTCTGTTTGCATTCATCGCTTCCCCGAACCTCCTCCATGAAATATTTATGCAACCAACTTGATCTTGAGGTTGTGTAATCCAGTATTGTCCTCTATAGAATTAGTGTGGATTCAGGATTATGAGAGTTTCCCATTTTAAATCGGTGCATCATCTGGTTAGCCTTCTTAAGAGCCCTTTTCCTCCTTCTAACCCTTTTCCCCATGAAAGTTTTCTTTCAACAATAGTTTAGGTGATCCATCGAGAGGCACTAACCTCTTTAAAAATCCTAGAGGCTCAACCTCACCATAAGACACCCACATCCTAAGGTTGTTCCCATACTTATAGTCAGAAGTGGGAGAGCCTGAAAAACTCTCCCACATGGGTGCAATTTCGTGCTATAATAGGGCATCAACCATATGCTCACACAAGCCTTTACCTCTTACTAGCTTAGTGACCTTGATCTCTACATCATACTCCATGACCTTGGTAATTGTTGTCAACCTGGAGCTGTGCCCTAAATCAAAGACGTGCATGAAATGGCTAGTCCTCTATCCGATTGAAACAATGGGATCTTCTCACGAAGGTGGGTGCCTCAATGGTGAGAATAACCTCGAGAGAACGCTGGTTCTTGTAAGATGTATCAATGAGGATCTCTACTCTATGCTGTAGACTACCATGGAAAAGGGAGAAGGAAACTTTAAGGGGAAATCCTACCTAATAAAGGTGTTACACCATAAGATTGATCCACTCAACTTGTAACCTAGAACACTGAACAAACAAGGGAAAAGGAAGACCTTAGATTTCAATCAACCACTATGCATAACTATTTCGTGAGAAGGTTCGATCCAATAACCAAAACATGAGGGAATAATGATGGAGAGAGGTCTGATACAAGACACTTTGCAGCCACTTAACATCCACTTACAGCTTTTGCAAAAGACATAAAGAACACTTAACATGATCTGCATAATACGGTAAGTTAGCAACTAGGTACGAATCAAAATTTGGGAAGGGAGAGAAATCTACCACTTATGCAAATTTTTGAATGAATGTACACTATGCCAGCACTTGAAATTTGAAAGTATAGTCCTTCTATTGATTGAAGAGGTTACACAACTCACCAATGGCAGAGTTTGGTCTAGCCAAGAGAGGGATGATTTTAATCAAGGCTGAAAGCCATCTTATAGAGAATTACAAAAGCCAAATATTGGCGTTGAAAAATTTGAAGAGAAGGATTAACTTAGATTAACTCAAGGCTAACTTGGACTTTCAATAGAATATGTTTTCTTTTTGTCTTTGCATGAAGTTTCTTGCGCTTGAGGAAGTGAACTTGTCTTTGTTCTGAACTGCCCACCTCTCTTTGCATGGAAATCCACACCAATGTCAATTTTAGAACTCTACATGAGCTACTTGATGCCGAGTTGGAACGTTTGAAAAGCTGAGTTGGTTGTTTGATAAGCTAAGTTGGACAAAGAGATCATTCTCCTTTGCATGGGAAACTCCTGGTAGATGTGGCATTTAACAATTAGTCAACTCTAAATCTAGAACAGTCAAATTGACGTTCAAATTTGGAATTCTGGTTGAAGTTGAGTTGGACCTTCAGATGCATGAGTTGATCCGGAGATGAGCAGGACTTCAACAACCAGTCAATTGAAGCTTTCACCGGTCGATCAAAAATAGCCCTTGCTTGCATGTATTTTATCATGGTCTGCCTGTTCATGTCTATTTCTGGCAAGATTCTATATTTGGATGTATTTTGTCTATATTAGTCTATATTTCCTCTGTTTGGCCTTTTTTTCAACTTCCTATCGCTTAATTTGAGGTCAACTTCTCATGGTTTAATTCTTTTGGAATTCTGGCTTTACCTTTGTTTCAACAGTTACTTCCCATGTTCAAAATTTGACGTCTCGTGGGACGTCACCCTTTGGCATTTTCTTGAGCTTATTTTCTATTAGGCCCCTTAGTCTTCTTATTTCCTTCGAAATTTTTGTTGACAATTTCCTTCAGAAGGAATCTTTCGGACTTCTATATTTTCTCCCTGGCTTTATTTCCTTGGATTTTCCTGCAGCTTTCTTAGCTTCATCTTTTGCCTTATTTCCTTAGGGATTCTTTGCCACATTAATCCTTTGAAAAAAAGGTCTGAAGGAATTCCTTCATTTTTGTCTGAAGGTTTCCTTTGTTTTCTCCTGTCTGCCTCGTCGGCTTTTATCCATAGGCTTGTCTTCCTTGGCTTACTCTGAATTTCTTCAAAATTTTTGTCCGAAGGAATTCCTTCAAACAAAAAGCCTGAAGGAATTAATCCTTCATCTTTGCCTTCTTCACTTGTTTCTTCAGACTTTTCTTCTTTGTAATTTTCTAAAATTCTTCGGACTTTTTGTCTGAAGGAATTCCTTCGGACAAAAAGCTCGAAGGAATTAATCCTTGTCTTTTTTAACTCTGCTGAGAATGCCCTTGGGATTTTTTTACAAGGGTCCAGGGACTGACCAAGTGCCCTCCGCAAGGGCTTCTATCCCTCATTTGCGCCTTTGTCAGAAAAATTGTAGGGCACCTGGGTTTTTTGTAGGGGTCCTGAATTTGAAATGTACCTTCCTGAAGGGTAGGTTCCCTTCGAGATTGTTGAAAATGACCCTTTCGAAGGGTATCTACCCTTCGGGTTTCTTGTTTTTCCCTCTTCTACCTTCCAAATCCCTTGCGATTCCACAGACTTGTTCCTTCATATTTCTTTGGACTTTCGTTCGAAGGAATTCCTTCAGACAAAAAGTCCAAAGAAAATTTTACTTGGCTTTTCCTTGCTTTTTGGGCAGACTTTTGGATTCTCCGAAGTATTATCCTTAGCAGAAGCCTTCTTTGATGAACCATTCCTTCGGACAAAAGTCTGAAGGAATTCATCCTTTTGTAGCAAAGGCCCTCACCAAAGAAAAAAACAATGTATTCTTTCTTTCCTTGTATGGAGATGTGAATTTTTTGAATGGCAAGAGACAATCTGTCCTGTGGAAGAATTGTCAACATTTTTGGTGACTTAGTTGGCTCAGCATGCCCGCTATGCTTGAGAACTCAGACCATATTGTTGACACAGTGGATTTCACCCTCGACAGGAGGCCGAGCTCCTGCATTCCACATGCAACAATGGAAACTCCCCTCTTGCCTGTGGGCCTAGCAAAACTGGGGGGAGAGTCTCTAGACAAGAGTTAGCTCCCCTTGATGTATCTTTTAGGTCCTGGATTCCCTACTGCTAACAAATAAATGAAAAAAGGGGGGGGGATGAAAAGGGAGAAGGATGTTGAAAACAAAACCTAAACCTAAAATGAAAGGTGATACACCAAAAAAGTGTGATAAACTCAGTCCGAACATACACTTTCACCAAGAAGAAGCTCCCATACACTTCATTTGATGTGGGAAAATCTTCTATATTAGTGAGTCAGGGGTCCATAGAGATACAAGGAGGAAGAACTATCAAAGGTGTTCTGAGACACACTTTGGCAGCGTATTCACATGTGCCTATTTTCCTGCTATAGACACTTCTGGCAGACCTATAGAAGAAGAAATTTTACCATGCACTAGACATGCTAGAATCATTCTGTGAAAAGCATAAAAGAAAATGACTTAACACAAAAGGAAAACATAGACATGCGTGAGTGTAAGTTCAAATGGAGGTAAAAAATTGCTAAGTCTTGATTCAAGGTAAAATTTGGCAGAGTTCTGCCTTACAAATCCAGAGATTTTTGGGCAGAGCTTTGCCTTACGGGCTAAGAGATCTCCCTCAAAATGAGAAGTTTTACAATATATAGAAAAAGAAGAAGTAAAGGCGTCCCTTTGGAAAAGACTTTTGGCACTCTTTGACAAGCTAGCCCATGTGCGTTGAGAGCATCAGAAAGAGGAAGTCATTGTTGCTGATGTTATTCTTCTAGAAGAGGCCTGATGGAACCATGATGTGTAATCATCGGTCTTGACTTTGGCGTTCAAACATTAATGTGAAAGCACGGGCCGCACCTCTTTTCCTACAAACAAGACTGCTCCTTCTAGATATTCACATGGTTTGTCTACTCATTAATGCAAAGTGGAGAAAATAGGCTGCGCCGCTTACTATTTGCACCATTTGATGACCACTTGGCAAGCACTGCTCCAACTGTAGGAATAAATCCTTGAGTCGACACCTCTCTTTTCCACCTGGACTATTTGTCCGCTTCTGCACTTTGTCTCTTCCTAGTTTTGTCTCTTTCTGACCCCTTCGGCCCTCGGGGCTATCTTCTTGGTGGGTTGTTGAGTTCCTTGGGCTCTTCTTTAAGCTTTTTCAAAATCAATGGCTATTTCACGAGCCTTAAATTTGATGTTTGCGCACCCGTCACTGCGTTTGAACTTCCAATGGCTAGTTTATCGTGCTTGATTTTGACATCTTCAGGCCCATCACCCCTTGGAATTCTTTCAGCTTTTTCCTTTGCTTCGGTCTTTTTGTCACTCCCTTGCCTTCGGGCTTTTGCTTTAGACCCTCCCGAATGAAAGGTGTCCCTGTTAGGAACCCGTGGAAGCACCATTGATTACCAAGCAACTAAATATGCAGAATTAAACCAGAATCACAAGTAACTAGAATTCAAAAATAACACAGAATATGAGAGAAAATACACAACTTGTATTAATACTCTTCCAGAAAAGAATTAAAACAAAGAGACACCACACTCTTCCACCTTACAGGTTCGTCACACCAAATGTTCAGTAATTCACCTTCAAGAGTTCTCTCTCTTATGGTCCCAACACACAACTCAAACATAGAGTTGGTGTTCACCTCCAACCAGTCAGTATCCACTACTGCCAGTACATAAGTGCTCCATGCACTCCACAAGTTCTCTACGCACTCCAAGTACTCAATGTACTCTAAGTAGATCTCCCATGAACTTGCAACAACCTGCAACTCAAATGATCTTACTTATGGAAGGATCTACCTTACCTTCCCCTATGCTCAATGATTGAGTACACACCGTACTCCAAGTAGATCTCTCCTGATCTTGCACACCTGCAAATCAATCTGGTTCTGCACACCTGCAAACATGGATCTTGCACACACATACACCTGCAGATCAATGATCTTACTTATCATGTAGATCTCCAAACGTGGCCTTGCACACCTGCTAACCAAGATCCTACATACATGAAGAACCCTTCTGATTCTCCAAACCAGCACCCATACTTGGCAATGTGGCACTAGGAGGAACACACCTTGCTCTCTTCACACACAGAAGGAGCTAATATTTGCTCTCTTACTCTCTAGCACAAATTACAATACAACCCATGAGTCTATTATATAGATCTCATGCAAACAATAATTAGACACCTAATTACAATAATTAGATCCGTAGCTTCAAGTCTATAATTGGCCTTTGACATGCAAACAACCGGTTTGTTAACTAACTATTCGTGTAACTGATAGTTCCAGAATCGCACAGGCGACCGACATTGGTCCCTGTCTGCATGGAGGTGATCGATGCTGACCAATCCATGACCGACGTCGATTGCTCTTCTCACTGTATATGACCGACATCATCTGATCAGACTGATGCCGATTGCTTTGTAACTTAGCAACCTCCTCCATGTCTACATCAATGAAGCTTTTAGCTCCACAACCTAACAATCTCCCACTTGGAGATAAACAACTACACTGTACCTGTACCTGTACACTGTCTAATTTGTTTCCTAGCTTGTATCCCTCTTCAAGCTCAACCCTGAAGACCAACCACCACACAACTTGTGGTGCACCTCCTGTCATCCAAGTAACTTGCCACATCCGAACCTACAAACCCATGTAGTGAAGTCCTGACCCTGCATAACATGAATCCCTGCTGCTGGTCCCTCTCAGATACCTGAGAACCCACTTCTCCGAATTGGCTCCTAACTCTCTGATAGCTCCCACTGCTGGGGAAAACTCAGGTCTATACCAGACCTCATGTGATTTTGGACACTAAACTGTTCAGCCCTTGGTGTGCTCTGGTTCTGCATCTTGCGTATTGAAACTCGCCAACACCTGATTCACATCAGCTCCCACTGGAGACAAAATCAACCTATGATCTTCCATGTCTCTCATGCCAAAGAATTTCACTGCTCCCAAATCCTTCATGGAAAACCACTGAACTAACCTTACCCTTAGCTTAGCAAAACCCTGTATGTCTGAACCTATAACTAGTATACCATCCACATACAGTAATAGGATAATGTTGCAATCATTATCCAACCTAGTAAGACAAACACAATGGTTACACTGACATTGACTAAAGCCCTGCTTTGTCATCCACCTGTCAAAACCTGTACCACTATCCTGCAGTTTCTTCAAGACCATATAACCTAGCCTTCTATCTCATGTGTCCATTATATTCTTTAACTAAGGTATCCATTCGTCTCAGTGCTTTCATACCAGCTGGAAACCCTACCAAATCTCCCATTTGGTTCTGCATCCTATTCATGCCATGCTCCCACTATTTCTTGGATCCTTCTTGCTCTGCAGTGAGCAACGAGTATAAAGAAGAGGAACAACAAATTTGAGGCTTACTTACCCTTTCAGTCCTCCATATGGGTGTTTGAGACTCCTTGACAGCTTGCTATCCACCCAAAATCCATCTCAGTGACCGACCTCGGTCACTACACAGTCTGCATCCGACCGACGTTGGTTCCATATGACTGTCCAGGTTGTCGATGCCAGTTATCCTACCGACGTCGGTCTCTACCTGCCTGACACCACCGACTTCTCTGGTCTACACATGACTGATGTCAACACCTGTCTATTCAACATCGATTACCCTTGACTGATGCCGGTACCTGTGTATGCCTGTGATTGATGACTTTTTACCCATGAGCTCTCCATGGATCAAAACCCTGTCTAAACTACCCTATTCAGAGATGTCCAGCCTTCTCCACTGATCTCTATCCATCATATCCTCCAAGAACACCAAGGCTTTCTAGTTCTTAAGTTTGTCAAACACATCTGAATTCCTCTTAAGAACATGCATCTCCTTCTTGCTCATGTGACCAAGCCTACAAAGCCACGTCCTTGCAACAGAAGAAGAATCAGTAATATAAGCAAGTAGATAAAGAGTACCTATTTTATTACCACACGTTAATTTAAGTGCATCCACTGTGAGAGTTCTTATGCATCTCTCATCACCCAAATTTTCTGAAGCAATTAGCCGCATCTCCAAGATTGGGACCTGCATGACCTTCTTCAACACCCATGTGTTGGCCGCCTGCAATTTCAGCAACACTTCCCCTTTGCCAACCATGTGACAAGGCTCACCAACCCCTCTACTTGGGGGTGCATAGAAAGAGGCAACAAAATCTATTAACCAAGATTCAAATTTATTCAAGAAACATCCCAGAGCATCCTATGCAACAACACTTGTAACATTTGCTTCTTCAATTCCTTCATGCTGATCTTCTACCAACCAATAATCTTTCTTTACCTGCTCTTTATTTCCATAACACCATAATTGACCATTCGTGCTATTCAATTTCTCCATTCTTAGTGTAATTTCTTTTGCCATTGCTATACTCCCACTCAATCAGAAACCTATGAGAGTGACCTGTAACCAAACACAAACTTGCTCCCTATAACCTTAGCTCTGATACCAACTGTTAGGAACCTGTAGAAGCACCATTGATTACCAAGCAAATAAATATGCAGAATTAAACCAAAATCACAAGTAACTAGAATTCAAAAACAACACAGAATATGAGAGACAATACACAACTTATATTAATACTCTTCCAAAAAAGAATTACAACAAAGAGACGCCACACTCTTCCACCTTACAGGTTTGCCACACCAAGTGTTCAATAATTCACCTTCAAGAGTTCTCTCTCTTACGGTCCCAACACACAACTCAAACACAGAGTTGGTGTTCACCTCCAACCAGTCAGTATCCACTACTGCCAGTACACAAGTGCTCCACGCACTCTAAGTACTCAATGTACTCCAAGTAGATCTCCCATGAACTTGAAACAACTTACAACTCAAATAATCTTACTTATGGAAGGATCTACCTTGCCTTCCCCTATGCTCAATGACTGAGTACACACTGTACTCCAAGTAGATCTCTCCTGATCTTGCTCCCTGTTGTGTTGCTGTCCTCCTTGATCTTGCACACCTGCAAATCAATTTAGTTCTACACACCTGCAAACTTGAATCTTGCACACACATACACCTACAGATCAATGATCTTACTTACCATGTAGATCTCTAAATGTGGCCTTGCACACATGTTAACCAAGATCCTACATACATGAAGAACCCTTCTGATTCTCCAAACCAGCACCCATACTTGGCACTGTGGCACTAGGAGGAACACACCTTGCTCTCTTCACACACAGAAGGAGCTAATATTTGCTCTTTTACTCTCTAGCACAAATTACAATACAACACATGAGTCTATTATATAGATCTCATGCAAACAATAATTAGACACCTAATTACAATAATTAGATCCACAACTTCAAGTCTATAATTGGCCTTTGACATGCAAACAACTGGTTCGTTAACTAACTATTTGTGCAATCGATAGTTTCGAAACTACACAGGTGACTGACATCGGTCCCTATCTGCCTGGAGGTGACCGACGCCAGCTGATCCATGACCGATGTTAGTTGCTCTTCCTACTGTATATGACCGATGTTGATTGATCAGACTGACACCGGTTGCTCTACAACTTAGCAACCTCTCAGCAACCTCCTCCATGTCTGCATCAGTGAAGCTTTTAGCTCCACAACCTAACAGTCCCTTCAGCTTTGGAGAAGTGCCTTCATTTTGGTTGAGAGTCCCATGCAAAGGCACCTGCCCTTTGGGGTCCTTTGGCAGCTTTTTTTCTTCAGCTATTTTCCTGTGGACAAAATGTCTGCAAGAATTGTCTTGCCTGCCTCTTTTCTTTGGAGCTTTTTCTTGGGTTTTTTTTGGCAGCTACTTTTCCCATGGACAAAAAGTCTGCAAGAATTATTTTCGACCACTTTGCTTGACCTTCAGAATTTTCTCTCGGGATTTTCTCCACGGCTATTTTTATTCCAAATTTCTTCAGACTTTTTGTCCAAAGGAATTCCTTCGGACAAAAAGTCTGAAGGAAATCATTATATGCCTTAGTCTTTTTCCTTGCTTTTCTTTGGGCTTTCTTGCTCATAGCCCTTCCAAATTTCTTCAGACTTTTTGTCTGAAGGAATTCATTTAGACAAAAATTCTGAAGGAATTATGTACTTGTCTTTTCTCTCGGCTGCCTTCGAAAAGTGCCCTTCGAGAAAATTGGAAACGACCCTTCCGAAGGGTACTTCCCTTGTCTTAAACAAATTTCTAAAAGAAACTTACCTTTTCAAATTTTTTCTGTGGCCTCTTTACAAATGTTACTTACCCTTCCCAAGGGCACTTGAGTCTGGAACTACCCTCTGCAAGGGAACTTGGAATGGTCCATTTTGCGCCTAAGTGAGAACTTGTCTCTACCTGCAGAGTCCGTAGAAACTCTCTGCAGAGTCCGTAGAAACACATGTAGAGTCTGTAGAAATGCTTGCAGAGTCCATAAAAACTTCTAGAGTTGTGCAAAATAAAAAAAAAGAACTAGCTTAGAATAGTAGGGAAGGACGCAGACCGATTTTGGCCTGTAGGACCAAAATGGTCAACAAATTGGTGACTCCCAGGGGAAGCATGCCTGCTATGCTTAAAAACTAGTTGCCTTAAAATCCATTGGGCACAGAGTCAAGATGTAGCTTGAAAAGATAGAAATAGCCTCGAGAGATACAAGAATAAATTATGAGATTTTACCCCAAACACAAAGGAAAACACACACAAGGCTAAAAACACTACTTGTGCAAACTGCACTTAGGGAAAGTAGGGAAAGAAACTGAAAGCAAACTACTATGTACATCTAACCAGGTATATTAGCCTCCCTCCTGGATCAAGGGAAAAATTTCTTAAGTCCCTTTCCTAGCTAGGAAACTTATGGTGCCAGACAAGTGGCTGAATGGAATGGAGACTTGGTGACCTACTCCTCTTGCCTGTCAGCTTGATTGGCTTGGATCCGAGTCGATCAGAGTCAAACATGCTTCCAACATATATGTACTCTTCTTGTTCTTGGAAGCTTGTTGAATGCTGGTCCTTCATGCTGGTGTGTTTCACCAAGAAATCAATGTCTGTTGGCTCATCACCATAATCCCTTTGATATGCACAGTCCCTTTGTAATGCATCATGGTTTGACTTGTTTCCTTCTGCCTCGTTGAAGACCTTGTCAAACTCATCCTCTACTCCCTCAAGGCTTTCTTGAATAAGGGTGATTGTTGTGATGTCTAAAATGGAATCACAAACTGATTGCTCATCCCACAGAACATCATCTTCTTCTTTAAGGCTCTCTTCTTCAAAGCTATCTTCAAGATGGACAGGCCTCTCCTTTTCCTGCTCAAGGATCAGAGTTTCTAGATGTTCAAAGGCATCCATCTGATCCTCCTCCAACTCAAGCTCCTCGGCATAGTCATCCTCCTCATCGAAGCAACAAGGAAGTTCATCAAACAAAGGAGGAGAAAGCTCACCATGCTTACATTCCTCTTCGTATTGTTGGAACATGCATGTATGCATGCCTTGCATCTTCTCCATTGTCGATGATGTCTTCAAAAGGAGCATCGATGATGATTTATTCTTCTTTGACATCCATGATAGCCTCTTGAAAAACTGCAAATTGGATCTTCTGCTCCTCATTCACCTCCTACAAAATAGGTTCCTCTTTGAGAAGGGATGAAGTGGAAAAACCATGTGGAAGAGGAGGCAGTCCTTGAGCTAGAATCGAATGATTCTCTTCTTTCCACTTGGCCAACATTTCATCTGTATCAGGTGTGTCCTGATAGATCTCTTGGAGGTGTGTAGATGGGGTGTGTTTAGACATGCCCATCACACGTTGGCTGAGGAATCTCTCTCTGGATTCCAACTCTGCAATTCTCCTGGCTATATCTTCTTGGAAGAGCCCTTCTTGGAGGTCACAAACATCATTATGAGCAAGAGCAGCCTTGACTTATTCAAGGTTTTGAGCAAAACCTTTCTCCTCCTTCCTGCCCCAAGATTCCACTATTTGCTTCCAACTTAGGACCTTGGGATTGGAACTTTTCTCTTGGGAAGAAGCAACAACTTTGTCTTCTTCAAGCTCCTGAGCTGGTTCATGATTTTACTTCTTCCAACTTGGAATTTGGAGATCATGTTGGAAGACTTGAGGAGGTTGGAGAAGATTTGGGAGGGTCTACTCATGTACAGGAAGAGCTATCTGAAGAGAGGCATGCTGGAAAGCTAGGCACACGAGATCAAGAACAAGATCGATTGATGCATCAGATGAGCTAGAATGAGCAAGTGCCATCTGATAAAAAGGATTTGGTGCACAAGAGGGGGCTTTCTTTAGAATAGGAGGGGGTGCACAAAGCTGACTGCCTTACATGAATGGATTCTTCCATTTTGCTACCTCTTCCTCCATGGATTGCAAGGCCTGAGCTTGCCTGAACAAACATTCCTCTTTATACATCAGCTCCTGCTGATATCTATGCTGCTCATCTGATCTATCTATCTCCATCACCTACTTTTCAAACTCCAGTGCTACTTCCCTTATTGTTGAAGGGCAACTAGGAGAGCTGCTTAGGGCGATTTCATAAAAAAATTGAGCTTGATCAAAGTTATATGAAGGAAAACAAAGCCCACAATTCTGGGTAAAGGGATTATACATACAAAAAATGAGATTTCTTGATGGCACATGGACTGCTTAACCAGCTGATTCAACTTGGAGTCGCCATTGGTGTTGATGAAAAAGCCTCCAAAGGCTGGTTGGTTGAAGAACACACCAAAAATTCTTCAACTCTTTGGACCAAACTTGTCCTAGTTGGTCCCACCGGGCGTGCCAAAAACTGTTGATGCAGTGGATTGCACCCTGGACAAGAGGCCGAGTTCCTGCCTTCCACACGTAATAATGGAAACTCCCCTCTTGCCTGTGGGCCTGGCAAAATTGGGGGGAGAGTCTCTAGATAAAGGCTAGCTCCCTTTGATGTATCTTTTAGGTCCTAGATTCCCTACTGTTAACAAATAATTAAAAAAAAGGGGGGAGATGAAAAGGGAGAAGGATGATGAAAATAGAACCTAAACCTAAAATGAAAGGTGATACACCAAAAAAGTGTGATACACTCAGCCCGAACATACACTTTCACCAAAAATAAGCTCCCATACACTTCATTTGATGTGGAACACTCTTCTGTATTAGTGAGTCAGGTGTCCATAGAGATATAGGGAGGAAGAACTATCAAAGGTGTTCTAAGACACACTTTGGCAGCCTATTCACATGTGCTTATATTCTTGCTGTAGACACTTCTGGAAGACCTGCAAAAGAAGAAATTTCACCATGTACTAGACATGCTAGAATCATTCTGTGAAAAGCACAAAAGAAAATGACTTAACACAAAAGGAAAACATAGAAATATACGTGAGTGCAAGTTCAAATGAAGGTAAAAAATTGCTAAGTCTTGACTCAAGGTAAAATCCGATAAAGTTCTGCCTTACAAACCCAGAGATTTTTAGGCAGAGCTTTGCCTTACAGGTTAAGAGATCTCCCTCAAAATGATAAGTTTTAAAATATATATAAAAATAAGAAGTAAAGGCATCCCTTTGGAAAAGACATTTGGCGCTCTTTGACAAGCTGGCCTCTTCTAGAAGAATGACATCAACAACAATGACTTCCTCTTTCTGATGCTCTCAACGCACATGGGCCAGCTTGTCAAAGAGTGCCAAAAGTATTTTCTAAAGGGATGCCTTTACTTCTTTTTCTATATATTGTAAAACTTCTCATTTTGAGGGAGATCTCTTAGCCCGTAAGGCAAAACTCTGCCCAAAAGTCTCTGGGTTTATAAGGCAAAACTATGTCGGATTTTATCTTGAATCAAGACTTAGCAATTTTTTACCTCCATTTGAACTTGCACTCATGCATATGTCTATGTTTTCCTTTTGTGTTAAGTCATTTTCTTTTATGATTTTCATAGAATGATTCCAACATGTCTAGTGCATGGTGAAATTTTTTCTTATGCAGGTCTGCCAAAAGTGTCTAAAGCAGGAATATAGGCACATGTGAATAGGTTGCCAAAGTGTGTCTCAGAACACCTTTGATAGTTCTTCCTCCCTGTATCTCTACGGACCCCTGACTCACTAATATAGAAGAGTTTCCCACATCAGATGAAGTGTATGGGAGCTTATTCTTGGTGAAAGTGTATGTTCAGGCTGAGTGTATCACCTTTTATTTTAGGTTTAGGTTCAGTTTTCAGCATCCTTCTCTCTTTTCATCCCCCCCCCCCATTTTTATTTATTTGTTAGTAGTAGGGAATCCAGGACCTAAAAGATACATCAAAAGGAGCTAGCCCTTATCTAGAGACTCTCACCCTAGTTTTGCCAGGCCCACAGGCAAGAGGGGAGTTTTCATTGTTGCATGTGGAAGGCAGGAGCTCGACCTCTTGTCCAAGGTGCAATCCACTATGTCAACACATATATAGACGCTATTTGAATTCCCCAATGGTGAACCTAATTTTTGACTGAAAATCTCCTTTGATCATGGCTGAAGCAACCTCCTTCAAAATAAGAAAGAAAACACATGAAAACAAAAAACTAACTAAGAAGAAAATGTGAAAATAAGCACTTATTAAACAAAACTTAAGCAAACTTCTATGCTTGAACAACACTTGGAGGAAAGTAGAAACAACTACATATGTACATAGAGTTTTGCTCTTCAATAGAAATGTTTCAGATGTATCCCATTGACAAGGATTGGAAGCTCTTGGTCGTCCATCTTAGCAAGTTGGAAGGCATTGTGGGATTTATAGCTGGAGATCATGTATGGGCCACTCCAAAGAGAATCAAACTTTGTGTGTCTTCCTGGTTTGGTCTAATCCTCATCCCACTTGAGGACCAAATCTCTTTCATTGAAGCTTTGTGAGGAAGCTCCTTTGCCGAATGTTCTTTTCACCTATGCTTGATGACTTTCCATGGCTAGCATGGTTTGATTTCTTGTCTCTTCCAACTCCATAAGCTCTACATACCTGATCTCCATAGGCTCATTCTCTAACAACTCAAGCTGATGCATTAATTCTAAAGCTGGAAACTCGAGAGAAATAGGTAACCTTGTTTCCTTACCATAGACTAGCTTATAGGGAGAGTTGGCTATTGACCTCTTGTAGGTGATCCTATTAGCCCATAGTGCTGACTTCAAATTGAGATGCCATGATCTCTAATTGTCTTCAATAGTTCTTTGTATGATCTTTAAGAGGTTCTTGTTTGTAGACTCAGTGAGGCCATTTCTTTGTGGATAATAATTCGATGAAGTGATGAGATAAACTACATGTTGGACAGCCCTTTGGTTGATCCTAGATCCTACAAAAGCCATTGCATTGTCAGAAATAATGGTAGAAGGAACTCCAAACCTAGTGTTCAAACTTTCATAGAAATCAAGGACACTAGTTTCGTTTGCTTCCTTCAATGCAACTGCTTCTGTCCAATGTGTGAAGTAGTCCGTAGCTGTTAGAATCCACTTACGCCCTGAATTGGAAGGAGGGTTAATGAGACCAATAAATTCCAATCCCCACTAGACAAATGGCTGATCCACTGTTATTGGCTGAAGGGGTAGGGCTACAAGTTTAACTTTTCCTACAAACATAGCACATTGTTTGCACTTCCTAACCCATGTATATCAATCACCAAATATAGTAGGCCTATAGTACCCACCTCTCATGATTTTAAGTGATATAGTTCTTGCAGAAAAGTGCCCTCCACCAAGTCCATCATGGAATTCTTCAAGTAATCTTTGAGTTTGGCTTGGCTCCACACACCTTAGTAACATTCCATTGATATCCTTTTTGAACAAAACACCATCAACGAGCAAGAATGGAATTGATTGCAATCTGAAATACTTTCTTTTTGAAGCAATTAGGTGAGAAGGGTAACAACCTTCTTGCAGATAGCTTACCAGATCATGAAACCAGCTGGAAGGTGAGGCATGAACAACAACAATTTTTTCATCATTTGACACTAAAACAACTTCATTAGTTTCTTGTAAGTCCTGAGCTAGATGCTCACAAATTCCTTTGCCTCTAACCAGCTTTGTGATTTTAATTTCTATGTCATATTCAATCACTTTGGTTATCCAACCAGCCCTCTTCTCATTTATGTCTTTGTTTAGAAGAAATTCTTTGATGCTTGGATGAGCAACCATTAGACATATTTTATTATTAGACAACAAGTGCCTAAATTTTTTTAGAGATCTTATAATTGAAAGGATGTGTTTTTAAATAAAAGAGTACCTTGTCTCATACTCCTGCAGGCCTTGGCTATAAAAAGCTATTCGCTGCTCCAAATATTCATGATTATGCTGCATAAGAATGCTTGAAATGGTGTCCACATTAGCATACGTATACAGAATGAAGTCTTTGGCAAAATCTAGATTTAAAAGTGTAGTGTTGACGCATTGGATTGCACCCTGGGTAGGAGGCCGAGCTCCTACCTTCCACATGCAACAATAGAAACTGCCCTCTCACCTGTGGGACCGGCGAAGCTGAGGGGAGAGTCTCTAGATAAGGGCTAGCTCCCTTTCTATCGGGCTTCTTGTTTTGAACCTTCTCGAAGGGAAGGTGACCCTTCGGCTTTTGGAGAATTTTTCTTCATTTTGGCCGAGATTCCCTCGAAAGGGCACCTACCCTTTGGGGTCCTTCAGTGGCCTATTTTCTTTGAAACCTTTTCCCATAGACTTTTTCCTGTGGGCATTTTCTCGCGGACAAAAAGTTTGCAAGAATTGCCTTGTCTACTTCTTCAAATTTTCTCCCTGGGTTTTTTGGCTCGCGGCTTTCTCGAATTTCTTCAGACATTTTGTTTGAAGGAATTCCTTTGGACAAAAGTTTGAAAGAAATCACTTTTTGCTTTTGCCTTGGTCTTTTCTTACTTTTCTTCGGCTTTCTTTTTCGTGCTTTTCGAATTCCTTCAGACTTTTTGTCCAAAGGAATTCCTTCGGATTTCTCCCTTTGCTTCTTCGATTGCCTTTGAAAAGTGCCCTTCGAAAAATTGGAAACGACCTTTTCAAAGGGTATTTCCTTTGCCTTAGACAAATTTTTGAAGGAAACTTACCTTTGCGGCTTTTCTCTGTGGCCTCTTTTGAAAGTGCTCCCTGCCCTCTGCAAGGGCTCTTAAGTCCCAAACTGCCCTCCGCAAGGGCACCTAAAATGGTCCATTTTGCACCTAAGTGTCAAGAACTCGGTTCTACCTGCAGAGTCCATAGAAAACTTCTTTGTAGAGTCCGTAGAAACTTCACCTACAGAGTCCGTAAAATGGACCTGTAGAGTCTGTAGAAATGGACCTGTAGAGTCTGTAGAAATTTCTAGACTTGTGCAAAGAATCAGATTTCAGACTGGTTCAAAACAACAGGGAAAGAAGGGGACCGATTTTGGCCTGCAGGATCAAAATGATCAACATGTAGGAGCACTTGCTATGGCTTTCTTAACATCTTCAAACCCTATTATTCCCTCGTTGGACCAGCTGAAGTTCTAATTTTTCTTTAACATGGTTGTAAGTGGTTTAGCTACAGTAGCAAAATATGAAATGTATCTCCTTATAAAATTGATCTTTCCAAAGAAGCTTTGCAAAGCCTTTTTGCTCTTAGGCAAGGAGAGTGCAAGAATGGATTGAATCCTTTCAAAATATATGTTTAAACCGTGCTTTGAAATGATATGTCCAAGAAGCTTACCTTCATGAACTAAAAATACACACTTTTTGGGATTTAGAGATATCCCAAATTGCTTACACCTTTCAAAAACATGCTGGAGGTGAACCATATGATCTTCTGCATCTTTTGAAAATACTGTTATATCATCCAAATAGACAAGCACAAATTTGTTAATAAGGCCTTGGAAGGCCATATCCATGGCTCTCTGAAAAGTTGCTCCAGCACTGAACAAACCAAATGACATCTTTCTGTATACAAATGTTCCCCACTTAGTTGTTAAAGCTGTCTTGGATTGGTCCTCTTCTTTGACCAAAATCTGATTGTAGCCACTATACCCATCCAACAAGGAAAACCTCTCTGAACCTGAAATAAGCTATAAAATTTGTTCCATTAATGGAAATGGATAGTGGTCTTTAAGCAAATCCCTGTTTAAATCATGGAAATCAACACACAAATGAATCTCACCATTCTTTTTTCGTACTGAAATGAGGTTCACCACCCAAGTTGAGTGCTTAATTGGAAATATGATAGCCTATTCTACGAGCTTGTGAAGCTCATCTTTCATCAAAGACTCAAGCTTTGGATTGATTGGCCTTTGTCTTTGTCGTATTGATTTAGTTTCATCTTCTAACTCAATAGTGTGTTGAGCCAAACTTGGATCAAAACCTTTGAGATCACTATACTGCCATGCAAATATATCAACAAAATTTGTGCATAATTTAATGAAAGCTTTCTTTTGTGGAGGAGTGCATACCTTGCCCAATTTCAAA
Organism: Torreya grandis; assembly: GCA_037957365.1. Classification (NCBI taxonomy): domain Eukaryota; kingdom Viridiplantae; phylum Streptophyta; class Pinopsida; order Cupressales; family Taxaceae; genus Torreya; species Torreya grandis. The sequence goes on along the minus strand of JARHVA010004731.1, from coordinate 1,206,741 downwards.
ATCTTACCAACTGCAATCTCTACATTGGCATAGTGATCTTCCTTTGTTGACAACGTTAGTTTCTCTTTGCTTAGTTCATCATCTTCACTGAATATATTTTCAAGAGTGACCAATCCCTTGGGTAGCTTATTAATTTTCAGTTGTACAATCTGATCACCATACTACTGTAAGCATTTTGACTGATTTATTGAAGAAAACTCAGCCTCTTCTTGCAAAAATCTCACAATTTGATTGTCACTTTCAAACACCTACCAATTTTCTTGGTCATCTAGGACAGAAAGCCTTACAACCATCTTTATATGTAACTGAGAAATGTCATTTTTTACATCAACTGGGATATCAAATTGTGCCCCAATAGCAGCCAACCTATCAGCATGTTTATTCCTATCTCTTGGTATTGCCTGAATATTAAAAGCTTGAAAATCTTCAAGTAAATCCCATACTCTATCTATAAGATTTAAGCAACATATTCTTGCATATATTTAAGCCTCTTACTTGGTGAACTACAAGTTCACTATCTCCAAACACTTGTAAACAATTTACTTTCATCTTCCTAACCCATTGCAAACTGTGAACTAGTGCTTCATATTCAGCAACGTTGTTTGAACAACCAAACTGAAATTTAATAGAAGAGAAATACCTTTGTTTTGTAGGTGAAATTAACATCATTCCAGCTCTGGTCCCATGCTTATTTCTTGATCCATCAAAGTATAATTGCCACAAGCCTTCATTAGATTCATCCTCTTTGACCATGGCTGGAATTGGTGCATCGTTCTCATGAAGACAATACACACCAAGACCTTCCTCTTCAATCAGCTTGTAGGGATCATGCTCATGCAAGGTGGAAGCCCACTCATCAAGAAACAAATCTAGAACTCCATCCAAAGGTGAGTCCTTTTCTACATCACTACTTTATACTATTTCATCTGGGATGATACAATTTGTATTGACCACACTTGGCATATAAGGCCCCATGTGAAAATGTGCAATAAGTTCTGAATGAATTGTTACTTTTGTGCCATATCTGGTCCTAAACAACAAGTAGGTCCACTCAGTTGATAAATATCCCCCAATCTTTGAGGTGAAATCTCTTGAAAGGCACATAGCGAAATAAGGAGGCAGATCCACCACTACAATGTCCTGCTGAATAGTCACGTTAGGACAAACATGTAATGTCAATTTTAAATCTTTTATAATGCCTACCATTTTTGCTGGTGAGCCATCCAATTGTAGTACCCCTTTAGTATTTGGTTCATAAATAAGGACAAGCTTGTCTGCAATCTATTTGGGCATCACTGTACTACTAGCCCCACTATCCACTATACAATTATGGACTAAAGTATCACCCACTATCAAAGAAAGATAAAAATGGGGAGTTTTCTTTGTTTTTACCTCAATTTTGTCCACCTTAGATATCTTATCTCCTTGCTGTACCTGTTGCTTAGTTGGCTGATTCAAATTTGTCAAGACAACACCTTCTTTATCAATTGATTTTGGAGACAATTCAAGAGCTGAAAGTTCTTGAATGAGTTTATCCTTTTGGCATGGAATTGAAAGAGTATCCCACATGCTAATGTTGATGTTAGATTTCTTCATCTGATCTACAATACTGAAATGAGATGGACTAGCCTTTGATTGCACCTTTTGTGGTACTTGCTGCTCACGAATTAGAGGTATTTACTGCACTTTACCAACCTCTACATTCTAATTTTTTTGGGTTGTGGGGGAAGCACGTTGTTCTTTCATACCTTGAGCAATAATACTAGGAGTATTTGAAGTATTTGCCACTGCTTGGGCTTTCTCAACAGCTTTTCTTGCATTTCTCTGATAGGTTATAACTGTAACTTGATCATTTGAAACATTAGTTTTAACATCTTGACTAAAAGCAACATGATCATCTACCTGCGAATTTACATTAATAGTGTCAGGCTGCCCTTGGGTTGCTCCCTGTGATGCCAATCCTGTATCTTGATATTGACCCTCTGGAAAAGAGAACTCCTCTTGTGTCATTTGTGGCATGGTGTTGTTTGATGATACCAAGTTTTGGTTTTGAATATCATTGAGATTTTAGGGCTGCCAACTTGAATCCTGCACCAAATTGTTCTGAGGTGGGGTTGTAACAATGGCTTTTAAAGTGGAAGGATCATTTGGATCAAGAGTAGCATATGGCTTAGCTGGAGTTATGGCCCCTTGTGCTTGATAGGGTGGTCTATTTTCTTTGAAACCTTGATAAGGAGACCTTTGATCTTTGAAGGGCTGATAGTTGTTCTGATTTTACTATTGATAAGGCTTATTTAACTGAAATTGCTGCCTTTTGAGTTATACTATTTTTGATTTCTAATCAGGGAATTGTGGGTATGAGTCCCACCAGGTGTGCCAAAAACTATTGTCAACTTGGAGCTATGCCTTGAATCAAAGACGTGCATGAAATGGCCAGTCCTCTATCTAGTTAAAACAATGGGATCTTCTCACGAGGGTGGGTTCCTCAATGGTGAGAACCTCTAGAGAAGGCTGGTTCCTATAAGATGTATCAATGAGGATCTCTACTCTATGCTACAGACTACCACGGAAAAGGGAGAAGGAAAATTTAAGGTGAAATCCTACCTAATAAAGGTGATACACCATAAGATTGATCCACTCAACTTGTAACCTAGAACACTAAACAAGCAAGGGAAAATGAAGACCTTAGATTTCAATCGACCACTATGCATAAGTATTTCATGAGAAGGTTTGATCCAATAACCAAAACATGAGGGAAAAATGATGGAGAGAGGTCTGATACTAGACACTTTGCAGCCACCTAACATCCACGTATAGCTTTAGCAAAAGACATAAAGAACACTTAACATGACCTGCATAATATGGTAAATTAGCAACTAGATACAAATCAAAATTTGGGAAGGGAGAGAAATCTACCACTTATGCAAATTGTTAAATGAATTTACACTATCCCAGCACTTGAAATATGAAAGTACAGTCCTATTGATTGAAGAGGTTACACAACTCACCAATGGTAGAGTCTAGTCTATCTAAGAGAGGGATGATTTTAATCAAGGCTGAAAGCCATCTTATAGAGAAATACAAAAGCCAAAGATTGGCATTGAAAAATTTGAAGAGAAGGATTAACTTAGATTAACTCAAGGCTGACTTGGCGTTTCAATAGAATATGTTTTTTTGTATTTGCATGAAGCTTCTTGCGCTTGAGGAAGTGAACTTGTCTTTGTTCTGAACCACCCACCTCTCTCTGCATGGAAATCCATGCCAATGTCAATTTTAGAACTCTACTACATTGCTTGATGCCGAGTTGGAACATTTGAAAAGCTGAGTTGGTCATTTGATAAGCTGAGTTAGACAAAGAGATCATTGTCCTTTGCATGGGAAACTCCTATTAGATGTGGCGTTTAACAATTAGTCAACTCTAAATCTAGAACAGTCAACTTGACGTTTGAATTTAGAACTTCGGTTGAAGCTGAGTTGGACCTTCAGATGCATGAGTTCATCCGAATGTGAGCTAGACTTCAAAAACTAGTCAGCTAAAGCTTTGATCGGTCTATCAAAAATATCCCTTCCTTGCATGTATTTTATCCTTTTTTGGTCTGCCTGTTCATGTCTATTTCTGGCGAGATTCTCTATTTGGATGTATTTTTTCTATAGTAGTCTATATTTCCTCTGTTTGGCCTTTTTTTCAACTTCCCGTTGCTTAATCTGAGGTCAACTTCTTGTGGTTTAATTCTTTCAAAATTCTGGCTTTACCTTTGTTTCAACGGTTACTTCTCGCGGTCAAAATTTGACGTCTCATAGGACGTCACCCTTTGGCATTTTCTCGGGCTTATTTTCTGTCAAGCCCCTTAGTCTTCTTATTTCCTTCAGAATTTTTGTTGACAATTTCCTTTAGAAGGAATCCTTCAGACTTCTATGTTTTCTCCCCAGCTTTATTTCCTTGGATTTTCTTGTGGCTTTCTTAGCTTCATCTTTTGCCTTATTTCCTTAGGGATTCTTTGCTGCATTACTCCTTTGGACAAAAATCCCGAAGGAATTAATCCTTCATCTTTGCCTTCACCTATTTCTTCGGACTTTTCTTCTTTGTAATTTTCAAAATTTCTTAGTACTTTTTGTCCGAAGGAATTCCTTTGGACAAAAAGCCCAAAGGAATTAATCCTTGTCTTTTTTAACTCTGCTAAGAATGCCCTTCGGATTTTTTTACAAAGATCCAGGCATCGACCAAGTGCCCTCTGCAAGGGCTTCTGTCCCTCATCTACGTCTTTGTTAGAAAAATTGTAGGGCATTCAAGTTTTTTGCAGGGGTCTCGAATTTGACGTGTACCTTCCCAAAGGGTAGGTGCCCTTCAGGATTGTTGAAAATGACCCTTTCGAAGGGTATATACCCTTCAGGTTTCTTGTTTTACCCTCTTCTACCTTCCAAACCCTTGCAATTCCATAGACTTATTCCTTCAGACAAAAAGTCTGAAGAAATTTTTACTTGGCTTTTCTTGCTTTTTGGGTGAACTTTTGGATTCTCTAAAGTATTGTCCTTTGTAGAAGCCTTCTTTGATGAACCATTCCTTCAGACAAAATTCTGAAGGAATTCATCCTTTTGTAGTAAAGGCCCTTACCAAAGAAAAAAACAATGTATTCTTTCTTTCCTTGGATGGAGATGTGAATTTTCTTAATGGCAAGAGACAATCTATCATGTGGAAGAATTGTCAACAGTAATCCAATCAGCCCTCTTTTTATTCAAGTCTTTGTCAAGAAGGAAGTCTCTCACTCCAAGATGAGACACCATAAGATAGATTTTGCTATTGGAGAGCATTGGCTTGAAAATTTTAAGGCTTCTTACCATTTCAAGGACTTATTTTTCTAAAAAAGTATACCTCACCTCATACCCCTCAAGCCCCTGAATGAAAAATGCTATTGGCTGCTCAAGTCCCTCACCATTCTTTTGCATCAGCATGGCTAATATATTGTCAATATTGGCAAAGTCATACAATATGAAATCTCTTGAGAAATCAGGATTCATGAGAGTGAATGCTTGGGCAATGGCTTGCTTGATAGCCTCAAATGTTGATTTACCTTCATTTGACCAAGTGAACACTTGGTTCTTCTTCAGTATAGTAGTGATGGGTTTAACCAAGTTTGCAAAACTAGGTATAAACCTTCTCATGAAGTTTATTTTTTCAAGGAAACTTTGGAGTCCCTTCTTATGCTTGGGTAAGGATAAGGCCAAGATGGCACTTATTCTATCAGGATCAATAGCTAATCCTTGTTTTGAAACAATGTGACCCAAAAAATTACCTTCATGCAAAACAAATACACACTTCTTGGGATTCAAAGAGATCCCATACTCTCTGCCTCTCTCAAAGATCAACCTCAGGGGGTGCATGTGTTCGTTGGCATCCTTGAAGAAAACTATGATGTCATTCGAGTAGATCAACACCATTTGATTCAGTAGCCCTTGGAAGGCCATGTCCATGGCTCTTTGAAAAATTTCCCCAGCATTGGATAAGCCAAAAGGCGTTGTTTGATATGCATGCATGCCCCATTTAGTGGTGAAGGTAGTCTTGTACTGATCTTTTTTCTTTACTAATGCCTGGTTGTAACCTGAATATCCTTTCAAAAGAAAAAGATGTTTTGAACCTGCAAATATTTGAAGAAGCTACTCCATGGATGGTAGAGGGTAATGGTCCTTCAAAAAGACCTTATTCAAATCTTTAAAGTCAACACACAACCTATCTCCCCACTCTTTTTCTTTACAGGTACCAAATTGGCTACCCATGATGAGTGCTTGATGGGAAAGATGATCTTGGCTTCAATTAACTTGATCAACTCTCTCTTCATAAGCTCTTCTATTTTGGAGTTAACGGGCCTTTGTTTTTGCCTCACAAGCTTAACATTAGCCTCTAATTCTATAGTATGTTGGGCTTATCTCCTTGGGGATGTCAAACTGAGCACCAACTGCTGCTAGTCTGTTAGCTTGCTTATTCTGCTCTCTTAGAATGAAAGTAACATTAAAAGCAAGAAAACTCTCCACTAAGTCCCACACTCTGTGCTTGTAAGACTTCAGCAAGAAACTTTGTCAAATTTTGGCCTCTCATTTGATTTACGATCAACTCGCTGTCCCCAAAAACCTGCAGGTCTTTAATTCCTTTTTTCCTTGCCCACTCCAAACCATGGATGAGAGATTCATACTCTACAACATTGCAAGTGCAAGAAAATTGGAACCTAAAAGTCAAGAAGTATTTTTCCTATGAGGGGGAAATTAACACTACTCCACCACCAGCTCCCAATTTGCTTCTTGAGCCATCAAATAAAAGTTGCCATAAACCCAAGCTCTCTTGGTTTGTTTTTATCAAATTGGGTAGAAGAGTACCCTCTTTGTGCATGCAATAGATTCCAAGACCTACTTCTTCTATGAATTTGTATGGGTCATGTTCAAAGTTGTCGTTTCCCCATTCATCTAAGAGCATGTGAGCAACTCCTTCAAGAGAAGAGGGTAGAGATTGATCCACTTGGAATTCTTCTTCATCAATAATGGCATAGCTGACATTCACCACTTTGAGTGAGTATGGCTCCAAATGATCTCTATGGATTGGCTCTAACTCAATCTTGACCTTAGTCCCATATTTGGTTCTAAAAACCATATAAGACCAGTTTGCTGCTAAGTACCCACCTATTTTGGATGTAAAATCCCTGGACAAGCAAATGGCAAAGTAGGGAGGAACATCTGCCACCAACACATAATGGGGAACTGAGAAAGTTGGATAGGCATAGAGCGTCAAGTTCAAGACTCTCACAACTCCTACTGTCTTAGCTGATGATCCATCTAACTACAGAACTCCCTTGGTCATTTGTTTATATTTGAGTCCCAGATTATCCGCTATACATTTTGGCATTACTGAGGTGCTTACCCCACTGTCAATAATGCACTTGTGCACCAATAAATATTCTATGACTAAGGATAGATAGAAAGGGGGGACTTTTTCATCTTTCTTTGCTTGGCCTGCCATGGAAGGGTGCCCATTCATGATCAAAATGTTATCAGCCCTTGTTGGGACAATTGGTTCATATAGCTCATGCAACTCCTTCTGGAGTATGTCTTTTTGTCTCAACATTTCCAATGAATCCCACAAAGAGATATTCATGTGCAGCTTCTTCATCTGGTCCACCACGTTGATCTTAGGGTTGTTACCCTTTAAGTTTTCTTTAGAGGCACTTGCAGCCTAGGGCACAGGCCGAGGAGCTGAGGGAGAAACTGGTGGCCTATAATTTTTAAATTTTTGGTTCTCATGTGATGACGAAGGTGTTGAGAATGTTTGGATAGCTATCTGAGCTTCCTCCATAGCTCTTCTTTTAGACCTTGTGTTGGCTGCAACATAATCACCTTGGTTGTTCATACTGTCCACATAGTTGACTGCACAAATTTCACCTTCCATGTGATTCATGAGAGTGGAATAAGACTGAGCCTGCCTGCTGTCCATGCCAGGCTGCACTGATGCCTCAAAGCTTGGGAATTGGGCAGCTTGATTTTCTTGTGCATTCATATATTGACTTGGCATCTCATTTGTATAAGCAGCTTGTTCTTGACCATATCCCAGGGGTGAGCAATTTGGTTGTTCCTATACCATATTATTTTGAGTGGGCACAAGGGCCTTGGATGATGGAGTGCCTAGATTATACCCTTGATAAGGCCTGGCTTGTGCAAACTGATCTTGTCCTTGATTATAATTTTGAAAAGGGGGTCTACTTGCTTGTCTGAACTATTGGTATCCCTGATTTGGCTAATAGTTTTGGGCTTGTTGCCTTTTGAGAGCTACTAATTCATTGGTCACTCTTTACAGCAAGCTCTTAACTTCATGAAGGTCATTTGGCGAAGTAGCAGTTGGCTTTTCTATGCCAGGCAGAAGAGCTAAGGTGGGTGCAAGAGTCTAGACTGGAGGTGGTAATTTAGGGAAGAGCGGCATATGAGGTCTAGGGGCTATCTTTCCCACTTGCACCAGGAAATTTTCAACGGTTATGGCTATTTAATAGGTAGCTGGCAGCACTTGTCCTCCCATGAACTGTATCATGACAGCAATGTCACTGTTCAAAGCTTTTAAATAATAGAGGAAGGCGTAGCTTGGGGTTAACCTTACCAAAATGGGGATTTTATCCTAGATCTTTTGGAACTTGGTATTGAAATCTTGCATGAACTCATGGGGAGCTCTTTTCATGGTAGTTAGTTGCTCATCAAGAGAGAGGTGATCACTTTTCTCCCCAAATTTATTCATTAAGAGAGTCCCTAATTTGTTCCATGTGCCGACTGAATTCATAGGCAAAGTCCCATACCAGTCCAGAAACTTGCCGTTAAAAAACAATGCTAGCAACCTAATAGCAATGTTCTCTTCAATGACGTGAATATTACAGATGTTGGAAATATTTATGATGTACTTAATGGCGGTAATAGGCCCCTCCCAATTATATGGAGGAACACTCTTAAGAGCTGTCCCTAGGATTGGGTCATAATGCAGAAAGTTTAACAGGGTTTGACCATGAAAGGCTATGAAAGGTAAATCCATGGTGATAATAGGGTTCTGTCAGGGTCTTCTTTCATAAGTATATTTTATAGCAGGTATGGGAAAATGACTTGTTGTATAGGGATGGGTCCTTGCAAATCTCAATCACCTTGCTGAGTTTAATGGTAGTTCAACGAATTCAAAAGGGACACCCTTGGCAGAAGATCTTGTGGTGACCTTAGGCATGGAATGTCAAATTGATCTTTAACCAGAGACTGATGTTCTTGAAAATGGAGTCGCCAGATGTTGGATTAGAGATTCATTCTTGCTATAACAGGACCAACACCAATCTTAGAACTTTTTTGAGTATTAAAATTGGTCCCACCGGGCATGCCAAAAACTGTTGACACTATGGATTGCACTCTTGAAAGAAGGCTGAGCTTCTCTCTTCCATGCAACACAATGGAGACTCCCCTCTTGGTGTAGGTTTGGTAAAACTGAGGGGAGAATCTCTAGATAAGGGCTAGCTCCCTTTGATGCATCTCTGAAGTGTTTTACTACTACTGCTAACAATGGGGGGTGAAAAGGGAGAAAGATACAACCAAAACAAAAACTAATCTAAGTGGTGATGCACCAAATGATTTTGATCTACTCAGCTATTCACACTTCAAACCAGAAGGGGTGAACATACACTTTATATGGCAAAAAGACCAGGCTATAAGGAGCTTTAACAGGGGGCTTAATGAAGACACACAAGAAAAAGAACTTACCACATGCATTGTAGAAAACACACTGTCTGATAGCTACTCTTCTATCTCTATGCTCCAGATGAAAGCACTTCCAGTTAACCTGTAGAAATGGCTTTGGCTACACTAGGTATGTTGGTGTCAATCTGTGAAAGCATCAAGCTAAAATGACTGAAGACAAAATTGATACACAGAGACACTCAAAAGCATAACCAGTCAGATCGAGATAAAACACATTTTTATTGATCAAAGGTGAAATTTGGCAGGGCTTCACCTTAAAAAATGAGAGATATCCTTCTCAACTTGAGAGGTTACAATATATAGCATGAAAAAGAAGATGATGATGCCTTCCAGAACAAGTGGCCCATGCTGCATTGAATACATTGGAAAGAGGAAGTCCGATGAAGGAACCATGTTGGGTAGTCACAAGCCTTGAATTTGGTGTTTAAATCATATTAAATGTCTTTTCAAAAGCATGGGTTGCTTGATCATTTGAATGGAAAGGCTGCTCCTCTTTATGAAACTTATGCGATTGTCTGCTCATCCATGCTCAAACGAAGAAATACAAGCCATGCCATTGAATGCTTGCACTCTTTGATGACCACATGGTGGAGACTATTTCATCCACAACAATAACTTCCCTTGCTGACACCTTTTTTTACCACCTGGGCTGATCTGATTTGTGTCTGTGCTTGGCTAGGTGAGTCTTTTGAAACATTCCAAATGTTGTCGTATGTGTGCATGGTCGTGTTCTAGATTCTCTATTTTGTTCCCCTTTTCCTTGGTATTTTTTGTCTCCTTTCAATAGTCGATGCATCCCATCCAATTTGACGTCTGTGGGCTTGTCACTATTCAAAAACCAATGACTATTTTGTTGCCTTTATTTTGACGTTCGCGAGCCTGTCACTAGATGTTTGAACTCAATAGCTAGTTCGCTATGCTGAAGTTGACATTCTCGAGCCTCTCACCCCTTTGGCAATTTCTTTGGCCTTTTGTATTTGAACCCTCCCAAAGGGAAGGTGTCCCTTCGGAGCTTGGAAAAGGTCCCCTTTTGGGTCGTTGATAGTCCCCCCCAAGGGCATTTTCCCTTCGGGCTCCTTCGGGCTCACTTGTCTTCTCAATTCCTTCAAACAAAATGTTTGAAGGAATTCCTTCAGACATTTTGCCCAAAGGAAATGTGCCTTCAAGTTTTGGTCTTCATGTCTTGGTCCTTTTCTTTGTGACTTTCTTCGGACAAAATGTCTGAAAGAATTCCTTCGGGCACTTTGTCCAAAGGAATTCACCTTTGGTTTTACATGGATTTTCTTCGAACAAAAAGTCCAAAGAAATCCTTTTCTCCTTCCTATGGATTTCCCTCGGACAAAAGTTTGAAGGAAATCATTTGTCTTTTGTATGGGTCTTTTCCAAAGGCAAACTTACCTTTCGACCTTCTGCCTTGTCATTTTTTTGAAGGAAAACTCTGCCCTCCACAAGGGCACTTTGGGTCCATAATTTCCCTTCGCAGCCTACTAAAATGGTCTAATTTGCAACTTGATTGCCCTCCATAAGGGCACTTTGTCTTTAGATCTTTGTAAACGACTCTCATTCTTGCTGGCCCATTCCCTTGCTAAAAGGCTTGTCTAAGGCAATTGTTCAAAGCGAAATAAGCTCCATATTGAACCAAAAACATACAGGTCTTAGATCTATCAACTCTTTATAAGAACATGACTTATTTCAAAGGGAAATTGAGCATTTGCAGTAAGGTGGATACATCCAAGGTTGACGGCTCAGAATAATAGGGAAAGAAGGAGACCGATTTTTTGGCCTCCAGGACCAAAAATGGTCAACATTTAGCAGTAGGAAATCCAAGGCCTCAAGGTGCATCAAGGGGAGCTAGCCCCTAATCTAGAGATTCATCCCTCAAGTTTTCCACCCACAACAAGAGAAATGTTTCCATTGTGTCGCGTGGAGGAAGGAAGCTGAGTATCATTTTAGAGGGTGCAATCCACAAAGTCAACACTATCTACCAAGCAATTATGCACCAAGGAATCACCAATGATTAATGAAATGTAGAATGGAGGAGGTTTGAACGCCTTACTTGATCCTTCTCCCATAGGACCTTGGGTTGCATTGGTGAGGACCTTAGTTTCTTTGCTTGATTATCTGCTTGTAGTTGTTGTAACACATATCTTGGACAAACCTTCTTGAAGGATATCCACCTGACCGGGCATGAAAATCATGTCCCACATCGGTACACTCACACTAGATTTCTTCATTTGCTTAACAATGTTGATTGGTGGACCACCAACCTTCACATGAGCTTTGGGAGCTGCTACTGTTGTTTGTTGAATTTGTGATTTTCATGGATCAAAACCTTTCTCTCGATTCTAATTTTTAGGTGTTAGGACCTTTGGAGTGATAGTAGGCTCATTAGGATTAGACAATGAAGGAGTAATGATAGGAGGTTCTTTGAATGCATCTTTATTGTCACTCACCTTCCTTCTTTTGAATCTCGTATTAGCTGCCACTGTAATGTATGCTTGATTATAACTAGCTTGCTGATTGAGTGCATAACACTTTTCTTGCTCACTGATGACCATTGTAGCATCCAATTGGTTTAGTACCTGATCAGATCCTTGGTCTTGTGGAGACTGACCTGACTTTGTCATCATGGAGATTTCTATGTTTGATCCATAAGAACTTGATTGTATCTATTGACCATTTTTGGTCCAGCAAGCCAAAATCGGTCTCCTTCTTCCCTTGCTGTTCTGAGCTAGTTCAATTTTAGGTTGCACAAGTCTTTCGGCAGAAGATGAACTAGTTCAAAGAATGAAAGGGCTTTTACAAAGCTTCTTCAGACTCTTTTCTAAGGAAATTCACAAGGAAATAAAGCAAAAAATGATTTAAGACACCTTTCCTTAAGGTTGGAAAAGTGGTTCAACGTTGGGGTTCAACGACATGATCTTTCCAAGAGTTAAGAATTTTGAACTTTGAACCACTAAACCGTTCAATCTTTAGTTCAATCAGTTGGTTCACTCAGTCAGTTCAAAGAGTTGGTCTAAGTAGTCAGTTCAATTGGTTTGGTTTAACGACTTGGTTCAGTCAGCTTGGTTTAAAGGTTTGGTTCAATCGGCTTGGTTCAATAGTTGATTCACTCAGTTGGTTCATCGGCTTGGTTCAATCAAATGGTTCAACTGGTTGGTTCAAACAACAGTTCAATTAGAAGGTTCAAGAGAGTCGAGGGTAGGGAACACTTGCAAAGGGATCAAGGAGAAAGCCAAAAGGGTAAGTTTTCTTCAAAATTTTGTACAAGGCAGGAGACAGAGAATTTCTTCGGACAAAATGTCCAAAGAAATCCTTCGAAAGAAAATCCCGCAAAAATAAAAGATAAGGCCCCTTCAAATGACTTTCTTCAGACTTTTTGTCTGAATAAATTTGGAGAAAGAGCCATGGGATAAAAACCTGAAGAAGAATTCTGAAGGTCAAAGGAAGCGATCGAGATAATTCTTGCTGACATTTTGTTCACGAGAAAAATGGCCTAAAAGAAAACCCTGACCGAAGAGAAAAGGCCCGAGAAACCAAGTAGAAAAAACGTGAAGGAACATTTCCTTCGGACATTTTGTCTAAAGGATTTAAGCAGCAAGGCCACCGAAGGACCTTGAAGGGCAAGTGCCCTTGCGGGGGACTCTTGACTGCCGAAAGGACCTTCCCCAAGCCTCGAAGGGACACTTTCCCTTCGAAAGGATTCAAAGACTAAGCTCAGTCAAAGGAAATTCGAAGGAAATAAATGCAAAGGAATTAACCAAGGGGTGATGGGCCTGCGGACGTCAAAGTTGGGCACCATGAACTAGCCGTTGGCTTTCAAATGGCGACAAGCCCGTGAACGTCTTTTTTATGGCAATAAAATAGCCGTTGATCTTTAAATACTTGAGTGCCAACCAGAAGGGAGCCTAAAGAGCTAAGAGAGAAAGAGACAAAATCCAGCAAAAGACAAAACCGAGAAAGGATGACGCTTGGAAAAGACAAAAGTTAAGAATGAACTCAGTGACCTGCTGATGAAAGAACCCAAAGAGCCAAAGAAGTAGCAGAAGATAGCCCTTGAGGGCCGAAGGAGAAAAAAAAGACAAGGCCAGGAAGAGATAAAAGAGCCAAGTGCAAAAATGAACAAAACAATCCAAGTGGCAGAGGAAGGCGTCGACTCAAAGAGTTACTCCAGCGGTTGGAACAGTGCCTGCCAAGTGGTCATCAAGGGCCACAAATAGTGAACGACGCGATCCATTTTTCTTCACTTTACATTGATGAGCAGACAAGCCGCGTGAATGCCTTGAAGGAGTGGTCTTGTTTGCAGACAAACATCGTGGCCCATAATTTCACATATGATGTTTAATATATTTTAAATGCCTAAAATCAAAATAGGAGCCGACACAATTATCTATCAAGTGGCTTCCTCTTCCCAATGCTCGAAACACACATGGGCCATTTGTAAAAGGGTGCTAAAAGGCCTCTTTCTCTCTCTATATATTGTAAACTTCTCATTTTGAGAAAATATCTCTTAGCATGTAAGGCAAAGCTCTACCCAAAAATCTCTTGGATTGTAAGGCAGAGCTCTGCCGGATTTTACCTTGAATCAAGACATATAATTTTTACCTCTATTTGAGCTTGCACTTTTGTATATGTCTATGTTTTTGTTTTGTGTTAAATCATTTTCCTTATGCTTTCACAGAATGATTCCAACATGTCTAGTGCATTGTGAAGTTTCTTTTCTGCAGGTCTGCCAAAAGTGTCTACAGCAGAGTATAGGTGCATGTGAATAGGCTGCCAAAGTGTGTCTTAGAACACCTCTGGTAGTTCTTCCTCCCTGTATCTCCATCAGACCCCTAGCTCACTGATGCAGAAGAATTTCTCGTATCAAATAAAGTGTCTACCAGCTTGTTCTTGGTGAAAAGTGTATGCTCAAGCTAAGTAGATCAACTTTTTTGGTGTATCACCATTTAGTTTAGGTTATGTTTTTAGCATCCTTCTCTTTTCAGCCCCCCCATTGTTAGCAGTAGAAAATCTAGGACCTCAGAGATACATCAAAGGGAGCTAGCCCTTATCTATAGACCCCCCCCCAGTTTTTCCAGGCCCACAAGCAAGAGGGGAGTTTCCATTATGATGCGTGGAAGACAAGAGCTCAGTCTCTTGTCAAGGGTGTAATCCACTGCATCAACAGTTTTTGGCACACCCGATGGGACCACATTTTTACACTCAGTAAAGTCCCAAGATTGGTGTTGGTCCTGTTACAGCAAAACGGACCACTAATACAACACCTGACCTTTAATCAGGCGATTGTGGAACAAGTTTTGTCCAAAGAGTTGAAGAATTTTTGGTGTGTCCTTCAACCAACCAGCCTTTGGAGGCTTTTTTATCAACACCAATGGCGACTCTAAGTTGAATCAACTGGTTAAGCAATTCTGGTGCCATCAAGAAATCACATTTTTTGTATGTATAATCCCATTTCTCAACATAATGGGCCTTTTATTCCTTTATTTAACCATGATCAAGCTCAAAATATTCATGGAATCACCTCAAGCAGCTCTCCTAGTTTCCCTTCAACAATAAGGGAAGCAACGCTAGAGTTTGAGAAGCAAGTGATGGAGATGGACAAATTGGATGAGTAGTATAGATATCAGCAAGAGCTTATGTATAGGGAGGAGTGTTTGTTTAGGCAAGCTCAGGCCTTGCAATCCATGGAGGAGGAGGTTGAAAAATGGAAGAGTCCATCCATTCAAGGTAGTCAGCCTTGTGTGCCCCCTCCTATTCTAAAGGAAGCCCCCTCTTATTCCCAAATCCTTTCTACCAGATAGCACTTGCTCACTCTAGCTCATCTAATGCATTGATCACTCCTGCTCTTAACCCTTATGCCTAGCTTTCAAACATCAAAGGGAACTAGAGAACCCTCTCATGGAAATGAACCTTCTCAATTCCTTAGATTGTGAATCCTCCTTTGAAGGAAATACCAAGAACCAACACATCTCTCTTTAGGAATTTCTTCCTGTGTATGAGCAGACCCTTCCTAGTCTTCCTCAACTTCCTTAGGTCTCTCAACATGATGTCAAGATTCCAAGTTGGAAGAGGGAATATCATGAACTGACTCAGGACCTTGATGAGGATAAAGTTGTTACCTGTTCACAAGGAGAAAGTTCCAATCCCAAGGTCATGAGTTGGAAGCAAACAATGGAATCATGGGGCAGGAAGGAGGAAAAGCAAGATTTTACTCAGAACCTTGAAGAAGATGAAGCTGCTCCTACTCATCATGATGATGCTTGTGACCTCCAAGAAAGGCTCTTTCAAGAAGATATAGCCAAGGGAATTACAGAGTTGGAGTCCAGAGTGAGATTCCTTAGCCAATGTGTGATGGACGGTTCAGACCAAACAACAGATTCCATGTCTGAACACACCCCATCTACACACCTCCAAGAGAGCTATCAGGCCAAACCTAATATAGATGAAGTGATGGCCAAATGGAAAGAGGAGAATCATTTGATTCTAGCTCAAGGACTGCCTCCTCTTTCACATGGTTTTAATCATCAACCTTCCACTTCATCCCTTCTCAAGGAGGAACCTATTTTGTAGGAGGCAAGTGAAGAGCAAAATATCCAAATTGCAGCTGCCCAGGAGGCTATCACGAGTGACAATGAAGAATAAATCATCATGGATGATCCTTTTGAAGACATCATCGATAATGGAGAAGACACAGGTCATGCATACATGCAGATATTCCAACAATATGAAGAGGAACGTAAGCATGGTGACCTCTCTCCTCCCTTGTTTGATGAACTTGTTATTTTGATGAGGAGGATGACCATGCCATGGAGCCTAATTTGGAGGAAGATCAGGTGGATGTCTTTGAATAATTAGAGACTCTAAGCCTTGTTCAGGAAAAGGAGAGGCTTGTCCATCTTGAGGAAAGCCTTGAAGAAGAGAGCTTTGAACAAAAGGATGATTTTCTCTGGGATGAGCAATCAGTTTATGATTCCATTTCAGACATCACAACAGTCACCCTTCTTCAAGAAAGCCATGAAGGAGAAGAGGATGAGTTTGACAGGGCCTTCAATGAAACAGAAGGGAATGGGTTAAACCATAATGCATATCAAGGGAGCTATGCATATCAAAGGCCTTATGGTGATGAGCCAATAGCCATCGATTTCTTGATGAGATGCACTAGCATGAAGGACCAACATTCGACAAGCTTCCAAGAATAAGAAGAGTACATATATGTTGGAAGCATGTTTGACTCTGATCCACTCGGATGCAAGCCAATCAAAGTGGTAGGCAAGAGGAGCAGGTCACCAAATCTCCATTCCATTCAGCCACTTGTCTGGCACCATAAGTTTCCTTGCCATAAAGGAGACTTAAGAAGTTTTCCCTATGATCCAGGAGGGAGGAAAATATACCTAGTTAGTTGTATATATTAGTTTTCTTTCAATTTTCTTTCCCTATTTTCCCTAAGTGTTGTTTGCACAAGTAGTGTTTTTAGCCTTGTGTGTGTTTTCCTTTGTGTTTGGGGTAAAAGCTTCATGATTGATTCTTGGATCTATTGGGGCTGTTTCTATCTTTTTTTTTTCAAGTTGTGTTCTGACTCCGTGCCCAATGGACTTTGAGGCAACTTGCTTTTAAGCATAGCAAGCATGCTTCCCCTGGGAGTCACCAATTTGTTGACCATTTTTGGTCCAGCAGGCCAAAATCGGTCTCCTTTTTCCCTTGCTGTTTTGAGCCAGTTCAATTTTTGGTTGCACAAGTCTTTCGGCAGAAGATGAACCAGTTCAAAGAATGAAAGGGATTTTAAAAAGCTTCTTCGGACTCTTTTCTGAGGAAATTCACAAGGAAAGAAAGTGAAAAATGATTTAAGAGACCTTTCCTTAAGATTGGAAAAGTGGTTCAACGTCGGTGTTCAACAACATGATCTTTTCAAGAGTTAAGAATTTTGAACTTTGAAACATTGAACCGTTCAATCTTTGGTTCAATCGGTTGGTTCACTCAGTCAGTTCAAAGATTTGGTCTAAGTAGTTGATTCAATTGGTTTGGTTCAATGACTTGGTTCAGTCAGCTTGGTTCAATCAGCTTGGTTCAATGGTTGGTTCACTCAATTGGTTCATCGGCTTGGTTCAAAGGCTTGGTTCATTGGTTTGGTTAAAGGCTTGGTTCAATAGCTTGGTTCAATCAAACGGTTCAACTGGTTGGTTCAAACAACGGTTCAATCAGAAGGTTCAAGAGAGTCTCCCAAAGGACAAGTGCCCTTGCAAAGGGTAGTCAAGTGCAAAAGGGACCATTCCAGTGCCCTTGCAGAGGGCAGTTCCAGACCCAATTGCCCTTGTAGAGGGCAAGGAACACTTGCAAAGGGATCAAGGAGAAAGCCGAAAGGGTAAGTTTTCTTCAAAAATTTGTACAAGGCAGGAGATGGAGAGTTTATTCAGACAAAATGTTCGAAGGAATTCCTTCAAACATTTTGTCTGAAGAAATCCTTCGAAAGAAAATCCTGTGGAAATAAAAGACAAGGCCCCTTCGAATGACTTTCTTCGGAATTTCATCCAAAGGAATTATTTCAGACAAAAAGTCTGAAGAAATTCGGAGAAAGAGCCATGGGATAAAAACCCGAAGAAGAATTCTAAAGGTCAAAGGAAGCGATCGAGATAATTCTAGCGGACATTTTGTCCGCGGGAAAAATGGCCTAAAAGAAAAGCCCAATCGAAGAGAAAAGGTCCGAGAAACCAAGTAGAAAAAACGTGAAGGAACATTTCCTTTGGACATTTTGTCCAAAGGATTTAAACAGCAAGGCCGCCGAAGGACCTGAAGGGCAAGTGCCCTTGCGGGGGACTCTCGGCTGCTGAAAAAACCTTCCCCAAGCCCCGAAGGGACACTTTCCCTTCGAAAGGATTCAAAGACTAAGCTCAGTCAAAGGAAATTCAAAGGAAATAAATCTAAAGGAATTAACCAAGGGGTGATGGGCTCGCGGACGTCAAATTTGGGCACCATGAACTAGCCGTTGGCTTTCAAATGGCAACGGGCCCGCGAACGTCTTTTTTACGGTAATAAAATAGCCATTGATCTTTAAATACTTGAGTGCCAACTAGAAGGGAGCCTAAAGAGCTAAGAGAGAAAGAGACAAAAGCCAGCAAAAGACAAAATCGGGAAAGGACGATGCTTGGAAAAGACAAAAGTTAAGAATAAACTCAACAACCTGCTGATGAAAGAGCCCAAAGAGCCAAAGAAGTAGCAAAAGATAGCCCTCGAGGGCCGAAGGAGACAAAAAGACAAGGACAAGAAGAGACAAAAGAGCCAATTTTAGAAATGAACAAAACAATCCAAGTGGCAGAGGAAGGCGTCAACTCAAAGAGTTACTCCAACTGTTGGAATAGTGCCTGCCAAGTGGTCATCAAGGGGCGCGAACAGTGAACGGCGTGATCCATTTTAATTCACTTTGCATTGATGAGTAGACAAGCCACGTGAATGCCTTGAAGGAGTGATCTTGTTTGCAGACAAACGGCGTGGCCCATAATTTCACATATGACGTTTAATATATCTTAAATGTCTAAAATCAAAATAGGAGCCGACACAACATTATCTATCAAGCGGCTTCCTCTTCCCAATGCTCGGAACACACATGGGCCATTTGTAAAAGGGTGATAAAAGGCCTCTTTCTCTCTATATTTATTGTAAACTTCTCATTTTGAGAAAATATCTCTTAGCCTATAAAGCAAAGCTCTGCCCAAAAATCTCTTGGCTTGTAAGGCGGAGCTCTGCTGGATTTTACCTTGAATTAAGACATAGCATTTTTACCTCCATTTGAACTTGCACTTTCGTATATGTCTATGTTTTTGTTTTGTGTTAAGTCATTTTCCTTATGCTTTCATAGAATGATTCCACCCTGTCTAGTGCATTGTGAAGTTTATTTTCTGCAGGTCTGCCAGAAGTGTCTACAGCAGAGTATAGGCACATGTGAATAGGCTACCAAAGTGTGTCTTAGAATGCCTTTGGTAGTTCTTCCTCCCTGTATCTCCATCGGATCCCTAGCTCACTAATGCAGAAGAATTTTTCGTATTAAATGAAGTGTATACCAGCTTGTTCTTGGTGAAAAGTGTATGCTCAAGCTAAGTAGATCAACTTTTTTGGTATATCACCGTTTAGTTTAGGTTATGTTTTCAGCATCCTTCTCTCTTTTCACCCCCCCCATTGTTAGCATAGAAAATCTAGGACCTCAGAGATACATCAAAGGGAGCTAACCCTTATCTAGAGACTCTTCCCCCAGTTTTTCCAGGCCCACAGGCAAGAGGGGAGTTTCCATTATGATGCGTGGAAGACAGGAGCTCAGTCTCCTGTCAAGAGTGCAATCCACTGCGTCAACAGTATCCATAAGCAATAGCCTACTGCCATTGGTCATTGAATGCCTAGTTAAAACCATTACTTGAGACAATGGATTGCCCAAAAGATTGATCCCAAGGTATGGTCCCTTCAGCCTCTTGAGCCATATTGTTTTGAATAGGAACCAAGGAGTTGGAAGAGCATACAACATTTGAATTATAGTTATTTTGCCTAGCATAGCTAGGTTGTCCTTGCCCTTGCTCACGATTTTGGTTTAGGAAATTTCCCTTGAAGGGTCATCTATTCCCTTGATAAGATTGTTGTTGAGGCTGATATGGAGCTTAATAAGGTTTATTGAACTGAGCTTGCTTCCTTTTAACATTTACCACATCATTTTTTTAGGATTGGAGCATGCTCTTAAGTTCTAAGTACTTTTTTTGCTCTTGGGAATCATTTGATCCACTAGTGGAGGCCTTTTCTTGCTTGGGTGAAGGTATAGCAACAATTGTTGGAGTTGGAAGAATAACATCAAGTGGGGGAAGAATCGTAGGCGTGGGTATGATTTCAGGGAAAAGAGGCATTGGGGGTCTAGGAGAAAGCTTGCCAACCTGAACCTGATAATTTTTTGCTTTAATAGCCACCTCATAAGCATCTAACAATATGTCCCCTCTCCCGCAGATTGGATCATTACAGCTATATCACTGTTTAGAGCCTTCAAGTAGCATAGAAATGCAAAGTTAGGGGACGGTGTAACAGAGGCTGGAATTCTATCCCAACATTTTTGGAATCTTGTGTTGAAATCTTGCATGACTTCATGGGGGCTCTCTTAATTGTGGTAAGCTATTCTGATAGTGACAAATGGTCACTTCTTGTTTGCAAATCTTATACACAAGGCCTCTCCTAGCTGATTCCATGATTGAATAGAATTAGGAGCTAAGCCTTTATACCAATCTAAAGATTTTCCCTTAAGGGATACAATTGATAGTTTAATAGCTATATTTTCTGCAACGACATTATGGATATTGCAAGAATTGGCTGTCATTGATGTGTTCAACAGGGGTTATGGCTTGGTCTCCTATAAAATATGGGATGCGTTTGAGAGCTAATATTGACATAGGATTATATTGTGGCAGATTCAAAGGACTTTGGCCACTGAAGCCTACAAAATCTCTTTGGAGAATCATGGTAACAAAAGGGGCTAACAAAGGTCTTCTTGGGTAGGTATACCTCCCAACTAGTTTAGGAAAATGGTTTCCTATGTATGAGTATGTGTGAACCTTAACCTTTTGGCTGAATTTAAGGGGAGTTCAACAAATTCAAAAGGAATACCTCTAGAAGCTGATCTTGTAGTCGCCTTTGGCATGAAAGATAGTTACTATTCTACCACTAGATTGCTGAGTGTTCTTCGGAGTGAAAGCTATAACCACTACAAATTGATCAAACCAACATCAAACTTGACCAATCTTCTTCGAAAATGGTCCCATATGGCGTGCCAAAAACTATTGTAGGCTGAAATTGCACCTTTGTGGGAGAGATTTTAGAGCTCTCTCACTTCCATCTATAATATTGGGACAACCTTAGGCTGTAGGTATCCTATAATGAGGTTGAACCTCTAGGCTTTTTAATGAGACTAGCTTCTTAGATGCTTCACTTCAGCTTATTCCCACATTAGAATCTACTACTGACTAAGGAAAAGGGAGAGAAGGATAACATGAAAGGGAAATCTAAGCTAAGGATGATGATGCACCAAAGATGAAATGATCCACTTTCAGCATGAAAACCTTAACCACTACTAATGAACTTAACCAAGACACAGACTATTCTGATCCTATCTCAAGGTCACAAGTAACAGTATTTTGTTTGGAGGTCGAAGGGAAACCTTGCAATTTGAAGGACAACAAGAAATAGGTCTGTATGAGACACTATAAACTTGTGACACTTCAAGAAGGCACCAACATCTAACACTACACACAACCTGCAAGGAACCAATATAATCAATGCAAGATATGTAGAGAACCTCTATATTCTCTCTACTCCCTCCCTTGGGCATGACCAAATTCTACCAAGACGGAGCTTGTAACTTCTTGATATGAATAAAAGACTATGTTTTAGACTCCATTGTTCTAGTTTAGTGTGTACATGTTAGATTTACGCATGTGGTAGAGTTTTCTCCCTTGTCAAATTATAGTCTCACCTAGTTACTAGCTCATCTTGTTATGTAGGTCATGTTTAGTATTCTACATCTCTCGATTGAAGCCTGTATGTGGACACTGTGATTGGTTAGTGTCTTACTCTAGACCTACCCCTTCATTTCCCTCAGCTTAAATTGTTTGATGAACCTCCTCATGAAACACTAATGTATGACAAATATTTAGGTCCTTGAATCTATTTTTTGCTTGTTTCATTAGTGTTCTAAGAGTCGAGCAGGATAGATCAACCCATAATTTTGGTGCATCACCTCCCTTAGCTCAATTTTATTTTTTATGTTATCTTTCTCTCCCTTTTCCTTGGTCAACAGTAGATTTTAGTGTGGGAATCAAGAGCAAAAGTGAAGCACTTAAGGAACTATAGCCTCATTAAAAATCCTAGAGGTTCAACCTCACTATAGGATACCCACAGCCTGAGGTCGTCTCCATGCTTATAGCCAAAAGTGGGAGAGCTTGAAAAACTCTCCCACAGGGGTGCAATTCTGTGCTATAACAGGACCATTTGCAGAAAGCCCAAAGGGGCTCTTACCCTTCGAAAAAAGTTTTTGACAAAATCCGAAGGGCATTTTACAAAGGAAAGAGGGAGCTCGAAAAATAGGAGTGCAAGAAAAGCCGAAGGAATTTCATCGAAAGAATTCCTTCGAGAAAGTTGTCTAAGAGAAACCAAGCAGAAGGAGGCCTGAGAAGAAGTCCGAAGACTTCAAGTTCAAAAGACTTGAAGACTTGGAGACAGAGAAGCCTGAAGTCTTCAAGATGGACAAGTCTGAAGTTGAGGAGCTTGGAAAATCCGAATTACTCTGCATAGAGTAAATCAGGTTTCTCCAAGTGTTTATGTTGACCAATTTTTGGTCCTACAAGCCAAAAATCAATCTCCCTTCCTCCCCTACTATTGTAGCAGTTAGTCTTTTATGTATCCACCCTTATATAAATTATGCTTTCTCCCTTTTGTAATAAGCCTGTCTCTGTAAAGAATCAAATGACTTGAGTCTTCTAGACGTCTCGGGTTGATCCACAGGCTTATCCTATTTTGGGCAGTCGGTTTGCACAAGCCTTTTGGAAAGGGAATGGGCCAGTTCAAAGAATGAAAGTCTTTTACAAAGTTCTAAAGACAAAGTGCCCTTGTGGTGGGCAAAATTTTCCTCCGGAAAAATGACAAGGCAGAAGGCCGAAAGGTAAGTTTTCCTTTGGAAAAGATCCATGCAGAAGACCAAAACTTGAAGGCACATTTCCTTCAGACAAAATGTTTGAAGGAATTCCTTTAGACATTTTGTCTAAAGGAATTCGAAAGGATTGGGAACCTGAAGAAAGGCCGAGATGGGAAACAAGATTTCCTTTGGGCAAAATGTCCGAAGGAATTGAGAAGATAAATGAGCCCGAAGGATCCCGAAGGGCAAGTGCCCTTGCGGGAGGACTATCAATGACCAAAAAGGGACCTTTTACATTTTCCCAAAGGGACACCTTCCCTTCAGGAAGGTTCATTTGCAAAGGGCCGAAGAAATAACTGAAGGGATGATGGGCCCAAGCACGTCAATTTTAACACAATGAAATAAACCATTGGAGTTCAAACGTCCGGTGACGGGCACATGAACGTCAAAATTAGGACAATGAGATAGCCTTTGATCTTCAAATGCTTAAAGATGGGCCTGCACGTGGAAATGGGTTAACAGTCAAGGAAGAGCCTGAAAGAGCTCCTGAGCATAGGCCTGAAGGAAGTCAAAGGGGGCTCGAAGACCCAAGGATAAACTAAGTGACCCGCCCAGAAGATAGCCCAAGGGCTGAAGAGCCAGGAAAAGACAAAATCCAAGCACAAAAGAAGACAGAATAGTCCAAGTGGCATAGGAAGCATCGACAGAGGAGTTATTACTGCGGGTGAAACAGTCCTTCTGAAATGGTCATCAAAGAGCGCAAACAATGAGAGCGTGACTTGTTTTCTTCAATTTTACATTAATGAGCAGACAATGGTGTGAAATTCATTTAAGAAACGGCCTTGTCATTCAAATAGAAAAAAGTGACCCAAGCTCTTGCAGTAACAGTTAATATAGGTTGAATGCCAAAGTCAAGACTTGCAGCATCTACAACATGGTTATTGTTGACCATTTTTGGCCCAACAGGGCAAAAAATTGGTCCCCTTCTTTCCCTGCTATTTTGAGCTAGTACATTTTGATTTTGCATAGTCTTGGAAGTTTCTACAAACTTTGTAGGTGTTTCTACGGACTCTACAGGGATTTCTACGGACTCTACAGGTCCATTTCTATGGACTCTGCAGAGAGTTTCTATGGACTCTGCAGGCAGAGACAAGTTCCTGACACTTAGGCGCAAAATGGACCATTTCAAGTGCCTTGCGGAGGGTAGTTCGGGACTCAAGTGCCCTTGTGGAGGGAAAGGAACATTTGCAAAGAGGCCACAGAGAAAAGCCGAAAAGGTAAGTTTCTTTCAGAAAATTTGTTTAAGGCAGAGGAAGTACCCTTCAGAAGGGTCGTTTCCAAATTTTCCGAAGGGCACTTTTCAAAGGTAGTCAAGGGAAAAGACAAAGACAATTTCTTCAGACTTTTTGTTCGAAGGAATTCCTTCGAACAAAATGTCTGAATAAATTTGGAAGGGCTACAAATAAAAAATCTCGCGAAAAAGACTAAGGCATAGAACAATTTCTTCAGACTTTTTGTCTGAAGGAATTCCTTCAGACAAAAAGTCTGAAGAAATTCGGAGGAAGGCCGTTGGAGGAAAAGCTCGAGAGAAATTCTGAAGGTCTAAGCCAAAGTGCTTGAAACAATTCTTGTGGACTTTTTGTCCACGGGAAAAAGTCTACGAAAAAGTCCGCGAGAAAAAGTCCACGGAAAAGCTCCAAAGAATTTCAAGACCAAGGACCCGAAGGACCCTGAAGGGTAGGTTCCCTTGTGAGGGACTCTTGATCAAAAGAAAGGGCACTTATCCAAAGACGAAGGGACACCTTCCCTTTGGGAGGGTCCAAAGCAAGAAGCCTAAGGAAAGGAAAAGTAGAAGGAATTCCAAGGGGTGACGGGCCTGAAGGCATCAAAATCAAGCACGGTAAAATAGCCGTTGGAAGTTCAAACGCAGTGACAGGTGCACAGACATCAAATTTAAGGCTTGTGAAATAGCCGTTGATTTTGAAAAAGCCCAAGGAACGCAACGACTGGCCAAAAGATAGCCTTGAGGGCTGAAGGAGCCAGAAAGAGAAAACCAGGAAGAGAAAAGGCAAGGAAAAGACAAAATAGTCCAAGTGGTGAGGAGAGGCGAGTTATTGCCAGGTGGTCATCAAATGACGCAAATAGTAAGCAGCGCGGCCTGCTTTCTCCACTTTGCATTTATGAGCAGACAAATTACATGATATTTGGAAAGAGCAGTTTTGTTTGTAGAAAAGAGACGTGGCCCGTGCATTCACATTAATATTTGAACACCAAAGTAAAGACCAGTGATTACACAACATGGTTCCAACAGGCCTCTTCTAGAAGAATGACATCAACAATAGTGACTTCCTCTTTTCGATGCTCTCGACGCACATGGGCTAGCTTGTCAAAGGGCACCAAAAGTCTTTTCAAAAGGGGCGCCTTTAATTTTTCTCCTCTTTCTATATATTGTAAACTTCTCATTTGGAGAAATGGATCTCTTAGCCCGTAAGGCAAAGCTCTACCCAAAAATCTTTGGGTTTGTAAGGCAAAACTCTGCCGGATTTTACCTTGAATCAAGACTTAGCATTTTTACCTTCATTTGAACTTGCACTCACACATATGTCTATGTTTTCTTTTGTGTTAAGTCATTTTTTTAATGCTTTTCACAGAATGATTCTAGTATGTCTAGTGCATTGTGAAGTTTCTTCTTCTGCAAGTTTGCCAGAAGTGTCTATAGCAGGAATATAGGCGCATGTGAATAGGCCGCCAAATTGTGTCTCAGAACACCTTTGATAGTTCTTCCTCCCTGTATCTCTACGGACCCTTGACTCACTAATACAGAAGAGTCTCCCACATCAGATGAAGTGTATGACAGCTTCTTCTTGGTGAAAAGTGTATGCTCGGGCTGAGTGGATCAACTTTTTTAGTGTATCACCTTTTAGTTTAGGTTTAGGTTCTATTTTCAGCATCCTTCTCCCTTTTCATCCCCCCCTTTTTTCATTTATTTGTTAGCAGTAGGGAATCCAGGGCCTAAAAGATACATCAAAGGGAGCTAGCCCTTTTCTAGAGACTCTCCCACTAGCTTCGTCGATCCCACAAGTGAGAGGGGAGTTTCCATTGTTGCGTGTGGAAGGCAGGAGCTCAGCCTCCTATCAAGGGTGCAATCCACTGCGTCAATAGTTTTTGGCATGTTCGGTGGGACCAACTAGGACAAGTTTGGTCCAAAGAGTTGAAGAATTTTTGGTGTGTTCTTTAACCAACTAGCCTTTGGAGGCTTTTTTCATCAACACCAATGGCGAATCCGAGTTGAATCAGCTGGTTAAGCAGTCCAAGTGCCATCAAGAAATCTCATTTTTTTTCATATGTATAATTCCTTTGCACAAAATCATGGGCCTTGTATTCCTTCATATGGTTTTAATCAAACTCAGGATCTTTATCAAATCACCTCAAACAACTCTCTTAGTTTCCCTTCAACAATAAGAGAAGTAGCACTGGAGTTTGAGAAGCAGGTGGTGGAAATAGATAGATTAGATGAGCGGTATGGATATCAGCAGGAGCTGATTTATAAAGAGGAGTGTTTGTTCTAGCAAGCTCAGGCCTTGCAATCCATGGAGGAGGTAGCAAAATGGAGGAATCCATTCACACAAGGCAGTTAGCCTTGCACACCCCCTCCTATTCTAAAGAAAGCCCTCTCTTGTGCACCAAATCCTTTCTACTAGATATCACTTACTCACTCTAGCTCATCCGATGCATTGATCACTCCTGCTCTTAACCCCTTGCGCCTAGCTTTCAAACATCAAAGGGAACTAGAGCAACCTCCCATGGAGATGAACCTTATAAATTCCTTAGATTGTGAATCTTCCTTTGGAGGGAACATCATGAACCATCACATCTCTCTTGAAGCTGCTCCTCATCATGATGATGCTGGTGACCTCCAAGAAAGGCTCTTCCAAGAAGACATAGCTAGGAGAATTGCAGAGTTGGAATCTAGAGCAAGATTCCTCAGCCAATGTGTGATGGACATGTCTGAACACACCCCATCTACACACCTCAAAGAGAGTTATCAGGCCACACTTGATATAGATGAAGTGCTGGCCAAATGGAAAGAGAAGAATCATTCGATTCTAGCTCAAGGACTGCCTCCTCTTCCACATGGTTTTTTCACTTCATCCCTTCTCAAGGAGGAACCTGTTTTGCAGGAGGTGAGTGAGGAGCAGAAGATCCAATCTGTAGTTTCTCAAGAGGGTATCATGAATGTCAAAGAAGATGAAATCATCATGGAGGCTTCTTTTGAAGACATCATCAGTAATGGAGAAGACTCAGGTCACACATACATGCGGATGTTCCAGCAATATGAGGAGGAACATAAGCATGGTGAGCTCTCTCCTCCTTTGCTTGATGAACTTCCTTGTTGCTTTGATGAGGAAGATGACCATGCCATGGAGCCAGAGTTGGAGGAGGATCAGGAGAATGTCTTTGAACAACTAGAGACCCTAATCCTTGATCAGGAAAAGGAGAGGCTGGTCTCTCTTGAGGAAAGCCTTGAAGAAGAGAGTTTTGAACAAATAGGCAATGTTCTATGGGATGAGAAATTAGTTTGTGATTCCATTTTAGACATCAAAATAGTCACCCTTCTTCAAGAAAGCCTTGAGGGAGCAGAGGATGAGTTTGACAGGGTCTTCATTGAAGCAGAAGGAAACGGGTCAAACCATGATGCACTGCAAAGAGGCTATGCACATCAAAGGGCCTATGGTGATGAGCCAACAACCATCGATTTCTTGGTGAAACACACCAGCATGAAGGACCAACATTCAACAAGCTTCTAAGAACAAGAAGAGTACATATATATTGAAAGCATGTTTGATTCTGATCCACTCGGATGCAAGCCAATCAAGGTGGTAGGCAAGAGGAGCAGGTCACCAAGTCTCCATTCCATTCAACCACTTGTCTGGCACCATAAGTTTCCTAGCTACGGAGGGGACTTAAGAAGTTTTACCTTTGATCTAGGAGGGAAGCAAATATACCTGGTTAGCTGTACATAGTAGTTTGCTTTCAGTTTTCTTTCCTTGTTTTCCCTAAGTGTAGTTTGCACAAGTAGTGTTTTTAGCCTTGTGTGTGTTTTCCCTTATGTCTGGGGTAAAAGCTTCATGATTGATTCTGGGATCTCTCAAGGCTGTTTTTAACCTTTTTTTCAAAGCTGCATTCTGACTCCATGCCTAATGGACTTTAAGGCAACTGGTCTCTAAGCATAGCAGGCATGTTTCCCCTGGGAGTCACCAATTTGTTAACCATTTTTTGCCCAACAGGCCAAAAAATTAGTCCCCTTCTTTCCCTGCTATTATGAGCCAGTACATTTTGATTTTTCACAAGTCTTGGAAGTTTCTAAGAACTCTGCAGGTGTTTCTACAGACTCTGCAGGGATTTCTACGGACTCTGCAGGTCCATTTCTATGGACTTTGCAGGGATTTCTATGGACTCTGCAGGTCCATTTCTACAGACTCTACAAAGAGTTTCTATGAACTCTATAGGTAGAGATGAGTTCCTGACACTTAGGCACAAAATGGACCATTTCAAGTGCCCTTGCGGAGGGCAGTTCGGGACTCAAGTGCCCTTGCAGAACGCAAGGAACATTTGCAAAGAGGCCACAGAGAAAAGTCAAAAAAGTAAGTTTCTTTCAGAAATTTTTTTTAAGGCACAAGTAGTACCCTTCGAAAGGGTCATTTCCAATTTTCCTGAAGGGCACTTTTCAAAGGCAGTCAAGGGAAAAGACAAAGACATAATTTCTTTGGACTTTTTTCTTGCTTTGGACCTTCTCGAAGAAAAGGCGTCCCTTCGGCTTTGGAGAAGTGCCCTTTCTTTTGACTGAGAGTCCCCCTCAAGGGAACCTGCCCTTCGAGGTCCTTTGGGTCGTTGGTCTTGAAATTCTTCAGAGCTTTCCCATGGACTTTTCCCTGCAGACTTTTTTCCGCAGACAAAAAGTGTGCAAGAATAGTTTCAAACACTTTGCCTTAGACCTTCAAAATTTCTCTCAGTGTTTTCCTCCCATGGCCTTCCTCTGAATTTCTTTGGACTTTTTATCTGAAGGAATTCCTTCGGATAAAAAGTCTGAAGAAATTTAGAGGAAGGCTGCGGGAGGAAAAGCCTGAGAGAAATTCCAAAGGTCTAAGGCAAAGTGCTTCCTTCAAACAAAAAGTCTGAATAAATTTGGAGGAAGGCCATGGGAGGAAAAGCCCGAGAGAAATTCTGAAGGTCTAAGGCAAAGTGCTTGAAATAATTCTTGCACACTTTTTTTCCATAGAAAAAAGTCTGTGGGGAAAAGTCCATGGGAAAGCTCTAAATAATTTCAAGACCAAGGACCTGAAGGACCTCGAAGGGCAGGTTCCCTTGCGGGGGACTCTCGGTCAAAAGAAAGGGCACTTCTCCAAAGCTGAAGGGACACCTTCCCTTCGAGAGGGTCCAAAGCAAGAAACTGAAGGAAAGGAAAAGCCAAAGGAATTCCAAGGGGTGATAGGCCCAAAGATGTCAAAATCAAGCACGACAAATTAGCTGTTAGAAGTTCAAACGCAGTGATGGGTGCGCAGACGTCAAATTTAAGTCTCATGAAATAGCTGTTGATTTTGAAAAAGCCCAAAGAAGAGCAAAAGGAATGCAGTGACCCACCAAAAGATAACCCCGAGGGCCGAAGGAGCCAGAAAGAGACAAAACCAAGAAGAGACAAGGCAAGGAAAAGACAAAATAGTCCAAGTGGTGAGGGGAGGCGAGTTATTTCTAGGTGGTCATCAAATGGCACAAACAGTAAGCGGCGCGGCCTGCTTTCTCCACTTTGCATTTATGAGCAGACAAATTGCGTGATATCTAGAAAGAGTAGTCTTGTTTACACAAAAGAGGCATGGCCCGTGCTTTCACGTTAATGTTTGAATGCCAAAGTCAAGACTAGCGATTACACAACATGGTTCCAGCAGGCCTCTTCTAGAAGAATGACATCAGCAACAGTGACTTCCTCTTTTCGATGCTCTCGACGCACATGGGCTAGCTTGTCAAAGGGTGCCAAAAGTCTTTTCAAAAGGGGAACCTTTATTTATTCTCCTCTTTCTATATATTTTAAACTTCTCATTTGGAGAAATGGATCTCTTAGCCCATAAGGCAAAGCTCTGCCCAAAAATCTCTAGATTTGTAAGGCAGAACTCTGCCGGATTTTACTTTGAATCAAGACTTAGCATTTTTACCTCCATTTGAACTTGCACTCATGCATATGTCTATGTTTTCTTTTGTGTTAAGTCATTTTCTTTTATGCTTTTCACAGAATGATTTTAGCATGTCTAGTGCATTGTAAAGTTTTTTCTTCTGCAGGTCTGCCAGAAGTGTCTACAACAGGAATATAGGTGCATGTGAATAGGTTGCCAAAGTGTGTCTCAGAACACCTCTGATAGTTCTTCCTCCCTATATCTCTACGGACCCCTGACTCACTGATACAAAAGAGTCTCCCACATCAGATGAAGTGTATGACAACTTCTTCTTGGTGAAAAGTGTATGTTCGGGCTAAGTGGATCAACTTTTTTAGTGTATCACCTTTTAGTTTAGGTTTAGGTTCTATTTTCATCATCCTTCTCCCTTTTCATCCCCCCCTTTTTCATTTATTTGTTAGCAGTATGGAATACAGGGCCTAAAATATACATCAAAGGGAGCTAGACCTTATCTAGAGACTCTCCCCCCAGCTTCACCGGTCCCACAGGCGAGAGGGGAGTTTCCATTGTTGTGTGTGGAAGGTAGGAGCTCAGCCTCCTGTCAAGGGTGAAATCCACTGCGTCAATAGTTATCTCAAGGCTTTCTAGAAGGATGACACCATCATGATCAAATTCCTCTCCCCTAGGTGTTCAACGCATCATGGGCTATTTATTCTGGAAAGCACCAAAGTCATTTTCGGCAGGCTATATATATTGTAACCTCTCAAGAGAGGAGGATATCTCTCATTTTGTAAGGCAAAGCACTGCCAAAATTCACCTTTGATCAATAAGAATGTGTTTTACTTCTATCTGACTGGTTATGCTTTTCAGTGTGTCTGTGTATCAATTCTGTCTTTAGTCATTTTAGCTTGATGCTTTCACAAATTGACACCAACACACCTAGTGTAGACAAAGCACCATTTCTGCAGGTTAACAGAAAATGTTGCATATGGAGCTCAGAGACATAAAAGGGTTATCAGACAGTGTGTTTTCTACAGTGCCTGTGGTAAGTTCATTTTTTGTGTCTTCATTAAGCCCATTGTTAAAGCTCCCTACAGTGTGGTCTTTTCATCAGATAAAGTGTATGTTCACCCTCTTATGGTTTGAAGTGTGAATAACTAAGTAGATCAAAAGCATTTGGTGCATCACCACTTAGATTAGTTTCTATTTTGGTTGTATCCTTCTCTTTTTTCACCCCCCCATTGTTAGCAGTAGTAGTAAAAGACTTCAAAGATGCATCAAAGGGAGCTAGCCCTTATCTAGAGATTCTTCCCTTAGTTTTGCCAGACCCACAACAGGAGGGGAGTCTCCATTGTGCCGCATGGAAGAGAGAAGCCCAACCTTCTTTCAAAGGTGCAATCCATAGTGTCAATAGTTTTTGGCACGCCCAGTGGGACACATTTTAATACTCAAAAAAATTCCAGGATTGGTGTTGGTCCTGTTACAGCAAGAATGAACCACTAATCAACATCTAGCGACTCCATTTTCAAGAATATCAGTCTTTGGTCGGAGATCAGTCTAACATCCCATGCCTAAGGTCACCACAAAATATTCTGCCAAGGGTGTCCCTTTTGAATTGGTTAAACTACCATTAAACTCAGCAAGGCAACTGAGATTTGCAAGGACCCATCCCTATACAACAAGTCATTTTTCCACTTCTGCTATAAAATATACTTACGCAAGAAGATCCTGACAGAACCCGATTGTCACCATGGCTTTACTTTTCATAGCCTTTCATGGTCAAATCCTGTTAAATCTTCTGCATTATGACCCAATCCTAGGGACGACTCTTAAGAGTGTTCCTCCTTTTAATGGGGAGGGGCTTATTACTGCCATTGAGCACATCAAAAATATTGCCAACCTTTTTAATATTCACAACATTACTGAAGAGAACATTGCTATCAGGTTGCTGGAATTATCTTTTAAGGGCAAGGTTTTGGACTGGTATGGGACGTTGCTTATGAATTCAATCGACACATAGAATGAATTAGGCACTCTCTTAATGAATAGATTCAAGGAGAAGAGTGATCACCTCTCTCTTGTTGAGCAACTAATCACCATGAAGAAAGCTCCAAATGAATTCATGCAGGATTTCAATACTCGGTTTCAAAAGACATGGGACAGAATCCCCATTTTGGTAAGGCCGACCCCAAGATATGCCTTCCTCTATTATTTAAAAGCTTTGAATAGTGACATTGCTATCATGATATAGTCCATGGGAGGACAAGTGCTGTTAGTTGCCTATGAAATAGATATAGCAGCTAAAAATTGCCTGGTGCAAATGGGAAAGATAGCTCCTAGACCTCATATGCCACTCTTTCATGAATTGCCACCTCAAGTCCAGACTATTGCACCCACCTTAGCTCTTCTGCCTGGCATAGAAAAGCCAACTGCTACTTCATCCAATGACCTTCATGAAGTTAAGAGCTGGCTGTAAAGCGTGACCAACAAATTAGTGGCTCTTAAAAGGCAACAAGCTCAAAACTATCAGCCAAATCAGGGATATCAGCAGTTCAAACAAGCAGATAGACTCCTTTTTCAGAATTATAATCAAGGATAGGGTTAGTTTGCACAAGCCAGACCTTATAAAGGGTATAATCTAGACATTCCTTCATCATCCAAGGTTCTTGTGCCCACTCAAAATAATCTGGTATAGGAACAACCAAATTTCTCACCCACGAGATATGGTCAAGATCAGGATGCTTATACAAATGAGA
The DNA here is from genome assembly GCA_037957365.1 of Torreya grandis. Classification (NCBI taxonomy): domain Eukaryota; kingdom Viridiplantae; phylum Streptophyta; class Pinopsida; order Cupressales; family Taxaceae; genus Torreya; species Torreya grandis. The sequence goes on along the minus strand of JARHVA010004731.1, from coordinate 1,173,913 downwards.
CACTGAGTCAATATATGAATACACAAGACAATCAGGGAGCTACCCAACTCCCAAGCTTTGAGGTGTCAGTACAACCTAGCATGGACAGTAGGTAGGCTCAATCTGATTCCACTCTCATGAATCACCTGGAAGGTGAATTCTATGCAGTCAACTATGTGAGCAGTATGAACAACCAAGGTGATTATGTTGTAGCCAACACAAGGTCCAAAAAGAGAGCTATGGAGGAAGCTCAAGCAGCTGTCCAAATGTACACAACATCTTCATCATCACAGGAGAACCAAAAAGTTCAAAATTATAGGCCGCCAATTGTGCCCTTAGCTCCTCAACCTGTGCCTTAGGCTGCAAGCAACCCCAAAGAAAATTTGAAAGGGAGCAACCCTCAGATCAATGTGGTAGACCAGATGAAAAAGCTACACATGAATATCTCCTTGTGAGATTCATTGGTAATGCTGGGATATAATGACATGCTCCAAAAGGAATTACATGGGCTAAATGAACAAGCTGTCCCAACAAAAGCCAATAATATTTTAATCATGAATGGACCCCCTTCCACAACAGGCCAAGTAAAGAAAGAAGAAAAGGTTCCCCCTTTCTATCTATCTTTAGTCATAGGAGATTTCTTGGTACACAATTGCATTATCAATAGTGGGGCAAGCACCTTAGTAATGCCAAAAAGTATAGCAGATAAATTGGGGCTCAAATACGAAGAAATGACTAAGGGAGTCTTGCAGCTGGATGGATCACCAGCCAAGACACTAAGGGTAGTGCAAGGCATGAATCTAACGCTACACGCCTGTCCCACTTTCTCAATTCCCCACGATGTGGTAGTGGCGGATGTTCCTCCCTACTTTGCTATTTGCTTGGCCAAGAATTTCACATCCAAAATAGGTGGGTACCTAACAACAAATTGGTCTTACATGGATTTTAAAACCAAATATGGGAATAAGGTCAAGATTGAGTTAGAGCCAATCCATAAAGATCATTTGGAGCCATACTCACTCAAAGCGGTGAATGTTAGCTACGCCATTATTGATGAAGAAGAATTCCAAGTGGATCAATCTCTACCTTTTGCCCTTGATGGAGTTGCTGACGTGCTCTTAGATGAATGGGGAAGTGACAACTTTGAACATGACCCATACAAGTTCATTGAAGAGATAGGCCTCGAGATTTATTGCATGCATGAAGAGGGTACTTTTGTACCAAATTTAATGAAGGCAAACCAAAAAAGCTCAGGTTTATGGCAACTCTTCTTTAATGGTTCAAGAAGCAAACTAGGAGCTGGTGGTGGAGTAGTGCTAATTTCCCCCTCAAAGGAGAAATACTCCTCAACTTTCAGGTTCCAGTTCTCTTGCATGTGCAATGTTGCAGAATATGAATCCCTCATTCATGGTTTGGAGTGGGCAAGGAAAAGATGAATTAAAGAGCTGCAAGTTTTTGGGGATAGTGAGTTGATCGTAAATCAAGTGAGAGGCTGAAATCTGACCAAAAATTCCTTGCTAAAGTCTTACAAACATAGAGTATGGGACTTAGTGGAGAGTTTCCTTGCTTTCAATGTTATTTCCATACCAAAAGAGCAGAATAAGCAAGCGGACAGACTAGCAGCAGTTGGTGCTCAGTTTGACATCCCCAAGGAGATAGGCTGAGACAGCAGTCTACACCATTTAAAAGTGGTAATTAGAATTTTTGTGCCTGATAACATCATCAACTAGCAGGTGTTTGACAACGATCAATAGATAGCATTCTTCTTGCAAGAAGAGGCTGAGTTTGCCTTTAGAAATCAAGCCAAGCTACAACAATAGTATGGCAACCAAATTGTTCAACTGAAGAACAACAAACTTCCTATTGACACTGTGGATTGCACCCTTGATAGGTGACTGAGCTCCTATCTTCCATGCATCACAATGGAAACTCCTCTCTTGCATGTGGGTATGGCAAAACTGAGAGGAGAGTCTCTAGAAAAGGGCTAGCTCCCTTTGATGCATCTGAGTTATTCCAATAAGTTGCTAATACATACATACATACATACATACATACATACATACATACATACATACATACATACATACATACATACATACATACATATATATATATATATATATATATATATATATATATATATATATATATATATATATATATATATATATATATATGGGGGGGTTGAAAAGAGAGGACGCAAAAAAATAGAACCTAACCTAATAGGGTGATGCACCAAACAAGTTTGATCTACTCACACTCACACTCTGAACCACAAGAACACACACATACACTTTAACTGGTAAAAGGACTAGACTGCAGGGAGCTTGACAAGAAGGCTTTAATGGAAACACACATAAAAAAGACTTACCATAGGTGCTGTAGGAAAAGCACACTGTCTAGTAACCTCCTTCTACCTCTGCGCTCTAGGTACAGGGCTTCTTGTCACCTGCAAGAATGGTGCTTTGTATATACCAGGTGCGTTGGTGTCAACTTTGTGAAAGCATTAGGAAGCAATGACTGAACACAAGACCAACACTCAGACACACTTAGAGATATATCTAACCAGAATAAAGGTAAAAAATGCGTATTCTATTGATTCAAGGTGAAAAATGGCAGGGCATCGCCTTACAATGTGATAGATGATCTTTCTCAAATGAGAAGTTAAAATATATACAGAGAAGAGGGAAAAAAAAGCACTCCTTTTGGAAAAGACTTTGGTGCCTTTTTACAAGTTGGCCCATGTGCGTTGAGAGCGTTGGGAAGAGGAGGCTGCTGAAAGATAATGTTGTGTCGGCTCCAATTTTGACTTCAGGCATTTAAAAAACATAGGCCACACCGTTTGTCTACAAACAAGACTGCTCCTTGAAGGCATTCACACAGTTTGTCTACTCATTAATGCAAAATGGAGAAAAATGGGTCACGCCGTTCACTATTCGCGCCCCTTGATGACCACTTGGCAGGCACTGTTCCAACCGCTAGAGTAACTCCTTGAGTCGACGTCTTCCTTTGCCACTTAGACTAGTTTGTCCATTTCTGCACTTGGCTCTTTTGTCTCTTCCTGGCTTTGTCTTTTTTGTCTCCTTTGGCCTTCAAGGGCTATCTTCTGCTACTTCTTTGGCTCTTTGGGCTCTTTCATCAGCAAGTCATTGAGTTCATTCTTAACTTTTGTCTTTTCCCAGCATCATCTTTTCTTGGTTTTGTCTTTTGCTGGGTTTTGTCTCTTTCTCTCTTAGCTCTTTGGGCTCCCTTCTAGTTGGCACTCAAGTATTTAAAGATCAATGGCTATTTCATTGCCGTAAAATTGATGTTCACGGGCCCATCGCTATTTGAAAGCTAACGGCTAGTTTATTGCCCTGAATTTGATGGCTTCAGGGATGTCACTGGATGTCTAGATTCCAACAGATAGTTTATGGTGCTTAATCTTGACGTCTTTGGGCCCATCACCCCTTTGAATTTCTTTGGCCTTTTCCTTTCCTTCAGCTTTTTGCTCTAGTCAGACTTTTGTCTTAGTCGGGTCCTCATTATTTTGGCGGCCAAATTTCTTCAGACTTTTGTTTGAAGGAAATCCTTCGGACAAAAATTCTGAAGGATATCTTTCCTTCTGTTTTGCCTTTCCTTCTTATTCCTTTTTTCGTCAGATTTTTTTGGCCATTTTTCCTACAGACAAAATGTCTGCAAGAATTATCTCGATCACTTCCTTGACCTTCAGAATTCTTCTTCGGGTTTTTTCTCTCAGCTCCTCCAAATTTCTTCAGACTTTTTGTCTGAAGGAATTCCTTTGGACAAAAGTCTGAAGGAAATCATTTCCTTCTTTTGCCTTAGTCTTTTTTATTTCCGCGGGATTTTCTTCCGAAGGATTTCTTTGGACAAAATGTCTGAAGGAATTCCTTCGGACATTTTGTCCGAAGAAATTCTCTGCCTCTTGCCTTGAACAAATTTTTGAAGAAAACTTACCCTTTTGGCTTTCTCCTTGATCTCTTTGCAAGTGTTCCCTGCCCTCCGCAAGGGCACTTGGAATGGTTCATTTTGCGCTTGACTACCCTCCGCAAGGGCACTTGTCCTTCACGCTATGGGAGACTCCTTTGAACCTTCTGATTGAACCATTCCTTTGAACCAAACATTGAACCAACTGAGTGACCCATTCCTTGAACCAACCCGTTGAACCAACTATTTGAACCATTTCTTTGAACCAAGCCGACTGAACCAAGTTGTTGAACCAAACCAATTGAACCAAGCACTTGAACTAACTGAACTGAACCAACTCATTGAACCAATTGAACTGAACCAACTCATTAAACCAATTGAACTAAACCAACTCATTGAACCAATAATGGTTCAAAGTTCAAGTTTAAAATTCTTGGAAAGATCATGCCATTGGGCATCGATGTCGAACCACTGGACTAGTTCCTCCTTTTTCTGAAAGACTTGTGCAAAAAATTAAAATTAAACTGGCTCAGAACAACAAGGGAAGGAGACTGATTTTGGCCTACTGGACCAAAAATGGTCAACAATTCCCAAAGGCTTGGTCACTCTCAAAAGTATCTTCAATGAGGATGACCAACTGAAAAATGACAAAGCAAGCATCAAAATGAAGAAAGAAAACTATGAAAAGGTTGAGATATTCAAGAGCAGGCTGCTTGCACTTGGGAAGGTATGTACAGATCATGAAAGGCAAGCTTTCATCTTCTTGTGCCAGGAATTTGCCAATGTTTTCGCTTGGGAGTATAGTGACTTGAAGGGTTTTGACCCAAGTTTGGCCCATCATACCATTAAGTTGGAGGAAGGTGCCAAGCCCATCAAATAGAAACAAAGCCCTGTCAATCCAAATATTGAGCCTCTCATGTGGAAGGAACTCACCAAGCTGATTGAGTCCATAATCATATTTTTGATCAAACACTCTTCTTGACTAGCCAACCTTGTCCCTATCCGAAAAAAGAATGGGGAGATCAGATTATGTGTAGATTTCAGAGACCTCAATAGAGTCTTGTTGAAAGACCACTATCCTCTCCCAAGTATGGAACAAATCCTCCAAATGGTGATGGACAGTGAATGTTTCTCCCTCCTGGATAGGTATTCAGGGTATATTCAGATTTTAGTGCAAGACTGTGATCAATATAAGACAGCCTTCACTACCAAGTGGAGGACGTTTGCTTACTAAAAAATTCCATTTGGACTATCCAATGCTAAAGCCACTTTTCAACGAGCCATGGACATGGCTTTTCAAGGCTTGATAAATAATGTCATACTGGTCTATCTTGATGATGTGACAGTATTTTCTAAAGAAGCAGGCCAACATCTAAAACACTTTAGGCAAATCTTTGAGAGGTGTAAAGAGTTTGGTATCTCTCTCAACCCAAAGAAATGTGTGTTCGCTATCCAGGAAGGTAAACTCCTTGGCCATGTTGTTTCTAAAGAGGGCTTGACCATTGATCCAGAAAGAGTTCGTGCCATCCTAACATTGTCCTTGCCTAAGCATAAGAAGGGTTTGTAAAGCTTCTTTGGCAAAATAAATTTCATTAGGAAATTTATCCCAAATTTTGCCGAGATAGTCAAGCCACTGACCCCCATGCTGAAGAAAGATGAGAAATTCATGTTGTAGCACAAAGGAAGGATAGTTTTGAAGGGATCAAGTAGGCTATCGCCCAGGCTCCTACCTTGATCAGTCTTGACTTCACCAAGGATTTCAACCTCTACACCTTCAAAAATGAAGAGGTAATCTCTGCTATGCTTACCCAAGCAAATGGCGAGAACCTTGAATAGTCGCTTGCATTTTTTAGCCAATGTCTAGAAGGTTTTGAGATCAAGTATACATATGTGGAGAAGCAAGTCCTTGTAGTCATACAAAGCCTAAATAAATTTAGACATATACTGTCCAACAACAAGGTTCATCTCATGGTGCCACATCCCAACATTAAAGATTTCTTGATCAACCATGATCTAAATGAAAAGAGAGCGGGATGGATCACCAAAGTAATGGAATATGATGTGGACATCAAAACCACCAAGCTGGTAAGGGGAAAAGGCCTATACGAACACCTTGATATAGACCTTAGACAAAAAAAGAGGACATTTTGCTAACCCATGATGAAGCTATAGCAGAAGAACCAACAGTCATGAAGGATTGGGCATCAGACATGAAATGTTTCGTTCTCACCAGTGAGTGCCCATAGGGCCTTGATAGGACCAAGAGGAGATATTTCAGACTCCAATCTCTCCCTTGTGTCTTGATTGATGGGGTGTTGCTCAGAAGAGATTTTTAAGGAGTACTCTTGAAGTGCATAGACCCAGGTCAGGTTGACAGGGTGCTGTTCGAGTTCCATGATGGGCCAGCTGGTGGTCACTTTGCTTTTAAGCCTACAGTTGCAAGAATTATGAGAGTTGGTTACTTTTGGCCCACTTTATTTAGAGTCACCCATGCCTGGATACGAAAGTGCCTAAAGTGTGCTCTCTTTGATGGGAAATGGCCACTGGTTGGAATGTCTCTACAGCCTATTCAAGTACAACAACCATTCATGCAATGGGGCCTAGACTTCATAGGGATGATCAACCCTCCTTCCAGTGCTGACCAAAAATGGGTCTTGACTACTACAAACTATTTCATGAGATGGGTAGAAGCTGTTTCTTTGAAGGAAGCCAAAAAAAATGTAGTCTTGGACTTTTACGAAGGCCTGGTGATAAGGTTTGGAGTCCCAGATACCATAATCTCAGACAATGCATTGGCTTTCTTGGGAACCAAAACAAGTGAGTGGGCATTGGGATACGACATCTACCTTAGCACTTCTTCCAACTACTACCCACAAGGGAATGGGTTGGTTGAGTCCACCAACAAGAATCTGATCAAAATTATTAGAAAGACAATGGAGGAGAATCAGAGAACTTGGCATGCCAAGTTGAAAACAGCCCTATGGGTAGACAAGGTTACTCCAAATAGGGTAGTTGGCAATTCACCATACACGCTTGTGTATGGAAGGGAAGCTAGACTTCCTATTTCACTTGAATTGCCAACTTTGGATCTTGCTCACCAGCTCCAATTGGAAGAAGGCAACATCATGGAGGTCAGGCTGTGTGAATTGATGGAACTTCAAGAGACAAGGGACCAAGCCATGGTTTTTATGACCAGCCATCATCAACAAATGAAGAAGCATTTTGATAAGAAATACTCATCAAAAGGATTTTTAGAAGGTGACATTGTTTTAAAATGGGATGAGGACCGAGCTAGGCCTGGAAAATACATGAAGTTTGATGCCCTATGGAGTGGTCCATATATCATCACTCACTACAAAAAACACAATGCTTTCCAACTGTCCAAGTTGGATAGTGAGGAACTGTATATCTCAATTAATGGGATATATCTTAAGCACTATCACTGAGCCTTCCCTCATTATGTACATATTTTCCTTGTTTATTTTCCTATTTTCCTTAAGTGCTTTTGCACATGTTCATAGTTTTTTAGCCTTGTGTGTGTTTTGTTTGCCGTTTGGGGTAAAAAACTTCATGATTGATTCGGATCCCTCAAGGTTATTGTCAACCTTTTAGGCTGTGTTTTGACTCCGTGCCCAATGGATTTGTAATCCATTGCTTTTCTTAAGCATAGCAGGCATGATTCCCCTGAGAATCACCAAATTTGTTGACCATTTTTTGGTCCTGCAGGCCAAAAATCGGTCTCTTCCTCCCCTGCTATCTTGAGCAGTCAGTCTTTTATGTATCCACCCTTCTGCAAATTGTGCTTTCTCCCTTTTTTAATAAGCCTGTATCTATAAAGAATCAAATGACTTGAGTCTTCTAGATGTCTTGGGTTGATCCATAGGCTTATCCTATTTCAGGCAGTTGGTTTGCACAAGCCTTTTGGCAAGGGAATGGGCCAGTTCAAAGAATGAAAGTCTTTTACAAAGTTTTAAAGATGAAGTGCCTTTGCAGAGGGCAGAGTTTTCTTTCAAAAAATGACAAGGCAGAAGGCTGAAAGGTAAGTTTTCCTTTGGAAAATATCCATGCAGAAGACCAAAACTTGAAGGAACATTTCCTTCAGACATTTTGTTCGAAGGAATTTGAAAGGATTGGGAACCCGAAGAAAGATCGAGACAGGAAACAAGATTTCCTTCAGGCAAAATTTTTGAAGGAATTCCTTCGGACATTTTGTCTGAAGGAATTGAGAAGATAAGTGATCCCAAAGGATCCCAAAGGGCAAGTGCCCTTGTGGGAGGACTATCAATAACCAAAAAGGGACCTTTTCCATTTTCTTGAAGGGACACCTTCCCTTTAAGAAGGTTCATTTGCAAAGGGCCGAAGAAATAACCGAACGGATGACGGGCCCAAGCACATCAATTTTAACACAGTGAACTAGCCATTGGAGTTCAAACATCTGGTGACGGGCGCATGAACGTCAAAATCAAGACAATGAGATAGCCATTGATCTTTAAATGCTTAAAGATGGGCCCGCATGTGGAAATGGGTTAATAGTCAAGGAAGAGCCGAAAAGAGCTCCTCAGCATAGGCTCGAAGGAAGTCAAAGGGGGCTCAAAGACCTGAGGATGAACTCATCGATCTGCCCAGTAGATACCCTGAGGGCTGAAGAGCCAGGAAAAGACAAAAGCCAAGCGCAAAAAAAGATAGAATAGTCCAAGTGGAACAAGAAGCATCGACAGAGGAGTTATTACTGTGGGTGAAACAGTCCTTACAAAATGGTCATCAAAGAGCGCAAACAGTGAGAGCATGGCTCATTTTCTTCGATTTTACATTAATGAGCAAAAAATGGCATGAACTTCATTTAAGAAGTGGCCTTGTCATTCAAACAAAAAAAAGTGACCCATGCTCTTACAGTAACAGTTAATATAGGTTGAGTGCCAAAGTCAAGACTTGCGGCATCTACAGTATGGTTATCTCAGGGCTTTCTAGAAGTATGACACCAGCATGATCAAATTCCTCTCCCCTAGGTGTTCAACGCAGCATGGGTTGCTTATTCTGGAAAGTGCCAAAGTCTTTTTTGGCAGGCGATATTATTGTAACCTCTCAAGAGAGGAAAATATTTCTCGTTTTGTAAGGTGAAGCCCTACCAAAATTCACCTGTGATATATAAGAATGTGTTTTACCTCTATTTGACTGGTTATGCTTTTGAGTGTGTCTATGTATCAATTCTGTGTTCAATCATTTTAGCTTGATGCTTTCACAAATTGACACCAACACACCTAGTGTAGACAGAGCACCATTTCTGCAGGTTAACAGGAAGTGCTGCATTTGGAGCATAGAGACAGAAAAGGGTTATCAGACAGTGTGTTTTCTAAAGTGCCTATGGTAAGTTCATTTTCTATGTCTTCATTAAGCCCATTGTTAAAGCTCCCTACAGTCTAGTCTTTTCATTAGATAAAGTGTATGTCCGCCCTCTTATGGTCTGAAGTGTAAATAACTGAGTAGATCAAAAGTGTTTGGTGCATCACCACTTAGATTAGTTTCTATTTTGTTTGTATCCTTCTCCTTTTTCACCCCCCCATTGTTAGCAGTAGTAGTAAAAGACTTCAAAGATGCATCAAAGGGAGCTAGCCCTTATCTAGAAATTCTTCCCTTAGTTTTGCCAGACCCACAACAAGAGGGGAGTCTCCATTGTGCCACGTGGAAGAGAGAATCCCAGCCTTCTTTCAAAGGTGCAATCCACAGTGTTGATAGTTTTTGGCATGCCCAATGGGGCCCATTTTTATACTCAAGAAAATTATAGGATTGGTGTTGGTCCTGTTACAGCAAGAATGAACCACTAATCAACATTTGATGACTCCATTTTCAAGAATATTAGTCTCTGGTCAGAGATCAATCTGACATCCCATGCCTAAGGTCATCACAAGATCTTTTGCCAAGGGTGTCCCTTTTGAATTCATTGAACTACCATTAAACTCAGCAAGGTGACTGAGATTTGCATGGACCCATTCCTATACAACATGTCATTTTTTCACACCTGTGATAAAATATACTTATGCAAGAAGATCCCGGTAGAACCTGATTGTCACCATGGCTTTACCTTTCATAGCCTTTCATGGTCAAATCCTGTTAAATCTTTTGCATTATGACCCAATCCTAGGGACGGCTCTTAAGAGTGTTCCTCCTTTTAATGGGGAGGGGCCTATTACTGCCATTGAGCAGATCAGAAATATTGCCAACCTCTGTAATATTCACAACGTTACTGAAGAGAACATTGCTATTAGGTTACTGGCATTGTCTTTTAAGGGTAAGGTTTTAGACTGGTATGGGATGTTTCCTATAAATTCAGTCAGCACATGGAATGAATTATGCACTCTCTTAATGAATAGATTTAGAGAGAAGAGTGATCACCTCTCTCTTGTTGAGCAACTAACCACCATGAAAAGAGCTCCACACGAATTCATGCAGGATTTCAATACCCAATTTCAAAAGACATGGGAAAAAATCCCCATTTTGGTAAGGCCAACCCCAAGCTATGCCTTCCTCTATTATTTAAAAGCTTTAAATAGTGGCATTGCTGTCATGATACAGTCCATGGGAGGACAAGTGCTGCCAGTTGCCTATGAAATAGCCATAGCAGCTGAAAATTGCCTGGTGCAAGTGGGAAAGATAGCCCCTAAACCTCATATGCCTCTCTTCCCTGAATTGCCACCTCAAGTCCAGACTGCTACACCCACCTTAGCTCTTCTGCCTGGCATGGAAAGGAGATCAGATTATGTGTAGATTTCAGAGACCTCAATAGAGCTTGTTGAAAGACCACTATCCTCTCCCAAGTATGGAGCAAATCCTCCAAATGGTGACGGGCAACGAACGTTTCTCCCTTCTGGATGGGTATTCAAGGTATAATCAGATTTTAGTGTAAGACTATGATTAATACAAGACAACCTTCACTACCAAGTGGGGGATGTTTGCTTATCGAAAAAATGCCATTTGGACTGTCCAATGCTAGAGCCACTTTTCAACGAGCCATGGACATGGCTTTTCAATCCCTGATAAATAATGTCATACTGGTCTATCTTGATGATATGAAAGTATTTTCTAAGGAAGCAAGCCAACATTTGAAACACCTTAGGCAAATATTTGAGAGGTGTAGAGAGTTTGGTATCTCTCTCAACCCAAAGAAATGCGTGTTCGTTGTCCATGAAGGTAAACTCCATGGCCATGTTGTTTCGAAAGAGGGCTTGACCATTGATCCAGAAAGAGTTCACGTCATCTTGGTGTTATCCTTGCCTAAGCCTAAAAAGGGTCTACAAAGCTTCTTTGGTAGAATAAATTTCATCAGGAGATTTATCCCAAATTTTGCCGAGATAGTCAAGCCATTGACCTCCATGCTGAAGAAAGATGATAAATTCATGTGGACAGCACAAAGAAAGGATAGTTTTAAAGGGATCAAGAAGGCTATTGCCCAGGCTCCTACCTTGATCAGTCCTAACTTCACCAAGGATTTCAACCTCTACACCTTCAGAAATGAAAAGGTAATCTCCGCTATGCTTACCCAAGCTAATGGCGAGAACCTTGAACAACCGCTTGCATTTTTTTGCCAAGGTCTAGAAGGTTTTGAGATCAGGTATACATGTGGAGAAGCAAGTCCTTGTAGTCATACGAAGCCTGAATAAATTTAGACATATGTTGTCCAAAAACAAGGTTCATCTCATGGTGCCACATCCCAGCGTCAAAGATTTCTTGATCAGCCATGATCTAAATGAAAAGAGAGCGGGATGGATCACCAAAGTAATGAAATATGATGTGGACATCAAAACCACCAAGTTGATAAGGGGAAAAGGCCTATGAAAACACCTTGTTGTAGACCTTAGAAAATAGAAAGAGGACATTTTGCTAATCCATGATGAAGCTATAGTAGAAGAACCAACAATCATGAAGGATTCGGCATCAGACATGAAATGTTTCGTTCTCACTGGTGAGTGCCCATAGGGCCTTGATAGGACTAAGAGGAGATATTTTAGACTCCAATCTCTCCCTTATGTCTTGATTGATGGGGTGTTGTTCAGAAGAGATTTTTTAGGAGTACTCTTGAAGTGCATAGACCCAGGTCAGGTCGACAGGGTGCTGTTCGAGTTCCATGACGGGCCAGCTGGTGGTCACTTTGCTCTTAAGCCTACAGTTGCAAGGATTATGAGAGTTGGTTACTTTTGGCCCACTTTATTCAGAGACACCCATGCTTGGGTATGAAAGTGCTAGAAGTGTGCTCTCTTTGATGGGAAACGGTGGCTAGTTGCAATGCCTCTACAACCTATTCAAGTAGAACAACCATTCATGCAATGGGGCCTAGACTTCAGAGGGATGATCAACCCTCCTTCCAGTGCTGACCACAAATGGGTCTTGACTGTTATAGACTAATTCACGAGATGTGTAGAAGCTGTTTCTTTGAAGGAGGCCAAAAGAAATGCAGTCTTGGACTTTTACGAAGGCCTGGTGATAAGGTTTAGAGTCCCAGCTACCATAATCTCAGACAATGCATTGGCTTTCTTGGTAACCAAAACAAGTGAGTGGGCGTTGGGATACGACATCTACCTTAGCACTTGTTCCAACTACTACCCACAAGGGAATGGGTTGGCTGAGTCCACCAACAAGAATCTGATCAGAATTATCAGAAGGACAATGGAGGAGAATAAGAGAACTTGGCATGCCAAATTGAAAATAGCCCTGTGGGCAGACATGATTACTCCAAAGAGGGTAGTTGGCAATTCACCATACATGCTTGTGTATGGAAGGGAAGCTAGACTTCCTATTTCACTTGAATTTCTAGCTTTGGATCTTACTCACCAGCTCAAATTATAAAAAGGCAATAACATGGAGGTCATGCTGTGTGAATCGATGGAATTTCAAAAGACAAGGGACCAAGCCATGGTTTTTATGACCAGCCGTCAGTAGCAAACGAAGAAGCATTTTGATAATAAATCCTCATCAAAAGGCTTTTTAGAAGGTGACATTATTTTAAAATGGGATGAGGACCGAGCTAGGCCTAGAAAACACACAATGTTCAATGGCCTATGGAGTGGTCTGTATATCATCACTCACTGCAAACAACACAATGCTTTCCAACTCTCCATGTTGGATGGTGAGGAACTGCATATCCTAGTTAATGGGATATATCTTAAGCACTGTCACTGAGCCTTCCCTCATTATGTACATATTTTTATTTTTTTCCCTGTTTTCCCTAAGTGCTTTTGCACATGTTCATAATTTTTTAGCCTTGTGTGTGTTTTTGTTTGCCATTTGGAGTAAAAAACTTCATGATTTATTCTTGGATCCCTCAAGGTTATTTTCAAATTTTTGGGCTGTGTTTTGACTTCGTGTCCAATAGATTTGTAAGCCACTAGTTTTCTTAACCATAGCAGGCATGCTTCCCCTGGGAATCACCAAATTTGTTGACCATTTTTTGGTCCTGTAGGCCAAAAATTGGTCTCTGTTCCTCCCCTACTATCTTGAGCAAAAGGCCGAAAGGTAAGTTTTCCTTTGGAAAAGATCCATGCAGAAGACCAAAACTTGAAGGAACATTTCCTTCAGACAATTTGTTCGAAGGAATTCAAAAGGCTTGGGAACCCGAAGAAAGACCGAGATGGGAAACAAGATTTCCTTCAGGCAAAATGTTCGAAGGAATTCCTTTGGACATTTTGTTTGAAGGAATTGAGAAGATAAGTGAGCGTGAAAGATCCCAAAGGGCAAGTGCCCTTGTGGGAGGACTATCAACGACCAAAAAGGGACCTTTTCCATTTTCTCGAAGGGACACCTTCCCTTTGGGAAGGTTCATTTGCAAAGGGTCAAAGAAATAACCGAAGGGATGACGGGCCCAAGCACGTCAATTTTAACATAGTGAACTAGCCATTAGAGTTAAAACATCTGGTGACAAGCGCACGAATGTCAAAATCAGGACAATGAGATAGCCATTGATCTTTAAATGCTTAAAGACGGGCCCGCACGTGGAAATGGGTTAACAATTAAGGAAGAGCCGAAAAGAGCTCTTGAGCATAGGCCCGAAGGAAGTCAAAGGGGGCTCAAAGACCCGAGGATGAACTCAACGATCCACCCAGAAGATACCCTGAGGGCTAAAGAGCCAAGAAAAGACAAAAGCCAAGTGCAAAAGAAGACATAATAGTCCAGGTGTCACAAGAAGCGTTGGTAGGGGAGTTATTATTGTGGGTGAAACAGTCCTTATGAAATGGTCATCAAAGAGCGCAAACAGTGAGAGCACAGCTTGTTTTCTTTGATTTTACATTAATGAGCAGAAAATTGCATGAACTTCATTTAAGAAGTGGCCTTGTCATTCAAACATTAAAAAAGTGACCCATGCTCTTGCAGTAATAGTTAATACAGGTTGAGCGCCAAAGTTAAGACTTGTGGCATCTACAACATGGTTTTCTCAAGGCTTTCTAGAAGGATGACACTAGCATGATCAAATTCCTTTCCCCTAGGTGTTCAACGTAGCATGGGCTGCTTATTCTAGAAAGTGCCAAAGTCTTTTTTGGTAGGCTATATATATTGTAACCTCTCAAGAGAGGAGGATATCTATCATTTTGTAAGGTGAAGCCCTGCCAAAATTCACCTTTGATCAATAAGAATGTGTTTTACCTCTATCTAACTGGTTATGCTTTTGAGTGTGTCTGTGTATCAATTCTGTGTTTAGTCTTTTTAGCTTGATGCTTTCACAAATTGACACCAACACACCTAGTGTAGATAGAGCACCATTTCTATAGGTTAACAGGAAGTGTTGCATCTGGAGCGTAGAGACAGAAAAGGGTTATCAGACAGTGTGTTTTCTATAGTGCCTATGTTAAGTTCATTTTGTATGTGTCTTCATTAAGCCCATTGTTGAAGCTCCCTATAGTCTAGTCTTTTCATCAGATAAAGTGTATGTCCACCCTCTTATGGTCTGAAGTGTGAATAACTGAGTAGATCAAAAGCGTTTGGTGCATCACCACTTAGATTAGTTTCTATTTTGGTTGTATCCTTCTCCTTTTTCACCCCCCCCATTGTTAGTAGTAGTAGTAAAAGACTTCAGAGATGCATCAAAGGGATCTAGCCCTTATCTAGATATTCTCCCTTCAGTTTTGCCAGACCCACAACAAGAGGGGAGTCTCCATTGTGCTGTGTGGAAGAGAGAAGCTCAGCCTTCTTTCAAGGGTGCAATCCACAGCCTCAACAGTTTACTTAAAGGACTTCATAAATAAGAGGACCTCAAAATTCTGAAGTAAGTAAACTTGGAAAACCCGAGTTACTTTGCATCGAGTAAGTTGGGTTTCTCCAAGTACTTTACTTAAAAAGCTTGATAAGTAAAGGATATGGGAAAGTCTGAAGTTGGAAAGATCAAAGAACCCGAATTACTCTGCATAGAGTAAATCGGGATTCTTCAAGTGTTTGACTTAAGTTTGGTCCAAAAACATGAGAGTCATGATTAGATGAATGAAAGGCTGCCATGTGGTGTAAGTTGGAGCAAAAAGGGCCAATCAACAAAGGACAAGTGGCACAAGGATGACCAATGAGCACGGGAGAGTCCAAGCAGCTGGTAGCTAGAAATTTATGAAGGCTCTCATCCTTCAATATGGTTTGCTCCCGAAAAACAACCATCCAAACATAGGAACAACATGGGTCACTTTGAACTTTTAAGCATGGAGACCCATGTCCTTCTTCAGATAGGACACGCAAAAGTGAAAGACACCATGCCATTTAAATGCAAAGATAAATGCAGTCATGCTAGGAAGAAACATTTAGCTGCTTGCAACGTGATTTCTCTCAACTCTACCAAAAGAGACTTGAATGCGGGAGTGGCTCAAGGAGGTTTTGCAGTGATCCTAGGTGATGCGTTTCATGACAAAGGAGGATGACAACAACGGTCATCAATGACTTCTCTCTTTCCACACTACTCTCTCTCTCTCTCTCTCTTCCCATTCTCTATATATATCACACAACTTGTCTTTGTAATGGTTCCCAATTTTTTAGAGTTTTTGTCATCTTGCTGGGAGATAGATGCCCATTGAGATGTTTGTAAAAGCATGCTCCTTCGACCAGGGTAAACCCTGTCGAAGTATTGTAAGAACTACCTATTGAATGTAATGAGACTCGATTTCTTTGCCTATTTTCAGTCTTCAATTAGTGTTTTAGTATGCTCTTGGCTTGGTGGATTTGTGAATCTACTTATTCCTAGTTCATTAGCCTATTGCTTGCCTCTTTGAATATTTTTAAAGTTTTACAGGTCTAGATTAGTGTTCTGACTAAACCTCTTCCAGCGTGTGTTGGCTTGATCCTGAGATCGTACAAGCCCAAGTCGCCTCATGATTGATCTAGTGTGGGTTCAAGCGTAGATGAGTGTCCATTTAAATTTGGTGCATCACTTGGTTAGCCTTCTTAGGATCCCTTTTCCCTCTTTCTAACCTTTTTTCCCATGAAGTTTTATTTCAGCAATAGTTTTAGGTGATCCACCGAGAGGAACTAGCCTCTTTAAAAATCCTA